>JAAIXJ010000262.1:50366-208747 GCA_013403705.1 Heliconius hermathena
GGCCTATTCCCACTCGAAAAGAAATGATTAATATTTTATTCAAAATATATAGTTTGTATTATTCATAATTAACTATGTTATTTATGTGTATTGCCATACATATTTTATTTTATTTATTTATTTATTTTAAACTTATACTCAAGGTACATACTGTTACAAGCTGATTTATTAATTTTAATATAAAAATTTTACAAGCGTTTTAATATAAAATTTTCATCATTACATTCAATACATCCAGCCATAACCACGCACAATGTAGCCGAGAACAAAACTCCAGGCTATTTCATGACTATTTGCAATAGACTCACGTTAAACGTATAGAAAATCTTATAAAAGTGTTGTTCCTACATCTTATGTCTACTTTGAAACGTTTCAAATGGTCTCCTTGTATAGGTTTCTAATATATTTAACATTATTTTATTTTGGATATTTTCTTTTATATACTCATTGTGGTGTAGTGGCAAAGCATCAGACCAGTCAGAGGATTGTCAGTTCCATTCAGAGTATTGAATTATTTTCATTTCATCGATCTAGTAACAATGCAAAGCGTGGGATTGAGTTTCGCTACTACCACAACACGTAATATCTCAAAAATTGGGTGGAAAGAGGAGAAAGGATGTCATAATACTAGGTTCCGTATACCTTTCCAGCTTAATACAGTATAGAATGTGAAGGTATATTTTTATGTGTATAACTTATCTAATTTTTTTGAGGCGTGCACAACTTCGTAAGACACTTCGTTCTCCATTTACTGTCCAAATTCAAATTCAAATTCAAATAATCCGGTCCGGATTTGAATCCTTCAGCATTATTGAAAGGAAAAAAATCATACATAAGTTTTGAAAATATTAATATATATTGTCATCAGATCCGAATACAATATATGCAAGTTCGCAAGCAAATGGGACAGCAAGAAATGGGTTCAAATATTATATTATAATATATTGTATTGTAATCTATTAATTAAGATAATATTGATTACCTTAAAATAATATTGCAGCGCTATTTTTATTCATTTATTAATAGATTGATAGATGTATATGACATTAACGAAAAATACCGAGAATATTAGCTTCACGCTGTATCCCGCACACAGCAGGGTAGGCAGAGGGAACCTAGTGTTAAGACACTCCGTTCCCCACTTTCTGCCGAATTCTGAAGGCATTGCGTGTTGNCGAGAATATAAATCTGAATTGCTAGTAACAACTATAAAGTTAGTCAGTCAAACACATTTATTATTGTATCAATACACCTTGGGAACAACTCTAGGGAAGCTTTAATAGTGGCTGATCTTTATTTATTGAAAACGTAGAGAAAATAATATATCGCTAAGTCTTATCTTCTTATCTATCATAAATGAAAAGGAAACTAACCGAAATACTACCAATACCAGCCTAATACAAAATAATTAATGACCTTTCTTTAAAATTCTCATAAATGCGTCAGACCGAAACCTATGAAATTAACTAATTAAATACCACAAAGGCCCCTTTCCTTTGTGACATGATTACGTTACACGTCGGGTTTATATGATTTTCTGTTGTAACCAGGTATTTGGTACTGAAAAAGGTTGAGAGAAAAGTTTAAGTTTGTGATAAATGACAAAAGTCACTGTTTCTATTAGCCTTAATATATTTCGTATTTTTGAGATTGTGATTATTTTGAAAAATTCTTTCTTAGTGATCGTTTACATTATTCCCTAGCTACTATGCTAAGCATGAAATCTCTAATTCCAGTCGTTTCGTCTGTGTATTGTCTGTAAATCACACAGTAACGAAAGAGTTTTTTGAAAAATAGATAATAAAGAACAGTATTACATAACTTTAATTTTTTACTTGCTGTAGAGAGTACGTTGTGTAGAGGCGGCATTAGAATTAGAAAAGTATTACATTTGGCCCACAATTTTGAAATTTTATTTAAAAGAAAACTTTAAATTGCAGTAAATTATAATTTAAAAATCCATCAGAGACTTGCAGGCATCTAAGTTCCCAATCCATCATATCTAAATTTATATTTATTTACTTACTTTTTATACTAATGTGATAAGTAAATTAAAAAAAAGTAAATTAAATATACGCTCAATCGATTGTTGACCAAATAAAATAGATTTAAATTTCTTTGAGTAAATATTAAAGTTGAAATTGAACGTAAGTATACTGTGCTTGGTGTATTAACAGTCTCTTGGGAAGAATTGTACTGTGTTATAAGAGATAGCGTGTTTAAAAAAAAAGTTTCTCTGTTCAATCTTGTCAAAATTTACGAACGTCACCTACATTATATATATATATACATTTACGTACTACAATTCTGGAAACATTAAAATATGGATAAAAAAAAAATTAAGTTATCAATATAATAGCATACTCTCGTCAATTAAAATCATTTTTTATTATACTTACTAACAAACAGTCATAATGAATTATGACGAGCTTATATCATTTATTCTCTCGAAATACCCAAACCACCTGAGCAAAATAAATATATAAAAAATCAAAAAGACAAATAAAAATACATTTAAGCCACACGTCCATACAAAAACCACTCAAACCCATAAAACTTCTTATTCTTAAACTGGGAACAAAGTATCTCTGCAGTTGCTTGCATAATTCATTCCATCGTTGTGCTCTAGGTATCCTGTCATAACTCTATTTCGGTTATGTTGCTAGTAATCCACTGCTGTACGTATGAATCCCTTGGAGAATTGTTTTAAATGCTTTGAGATGTGAAATTGGTTTATTACAGAATTAATTATTATTTATGAATATTTTCATGTTTTCGCTCTGGCGCCAATGAAAAAGCCCGGCGTTAAGTTCCGCCACTCAACACGCAATGCCACAAAAACATCACCGGAAAGTGGGGAACGGAGTGTCCCCTCCCACCATACTTTGCTCAGAATACAGCGTGAAGCTGACTTAATTTAGTTTAAATTTGCTAACTTATTTCTGTCGTTAGCTTAGTTATAATCAACATTTAAGAATTTCAATATAGCCCGAAAAGAGAGTAAAAATTAACTAAGTGGAGAGCGAATATGGTTCTCAAGAGGTGCAAGTTTAAAGCTACCTACAGTATTTATTTTTCCTTACTTAAATTAAATTAAAAAAAATTAAATTAGCTTCACGCTGTATCCCGCAAAGGAGGGTAGGCAGAGGAAACCTAGGGGGAGAGTACGATTTCCGGGGCGCCGCGATTTGAAACCACTTTTAGGTTCTATACGTCAAAATAAAGTGAAAATGAAAAATAAAAAAAATCGATATCTCGCTTCGGTTGCGAGATATCGACTATCGATTTTTTTTATTTCGTTTTTTGCAAATATTTCAATTTGACAATTTTTGTAGGGTATATATGTCAAAATAAAGTGAAAATGAGAAGTAGAAAAATTGATATCTTGCTTTGTTGTGCGCAATTTTTTTAAAAATGGAAGTCATTTTTTTTTTCATTTTTTTCATTTATAAATATAAAACATACATATAAAAAATAACGATATTTATACATAAAATATAAAAAATAACGATATTTATCCTTAGGTATTTTTATTCTATTATATTAAAAACTAGGTTTTTTTGTGACCGGGGGGGTTAGGTTAGGTTAGAAACAGTTTTTTTATATAATGTTCTTTATAGAAAATTCAATTTCAAAGTGAAATACCTCTTGCTATTTTTGCAAAAAACAAATATATTATATTCAAAGATATTTGCAAGAAATAAATATTTTTTTAGTTTTTCGATAATCGATATCTCGCAAACGAAGCGAGATATCGATTTTTTTTATTCTTCATTTTCACTTTATTTTGACGTGTAGAACCTAAAAGTAGTTTCAAATCGCGGCACCCCGGAAATAGTACTCTTGCCAAACCTAATGTTAAGACACTCCGTTCCCCACTTTCTGCCAAATTCTGGAGGCTTTGCATGTTGAGTGGCAGAACTCAACACCGCGCTTTGCCTTGACACCAGAGCGAAGAAATGGAAATATAAAGTTACGTAAATATTTCATCTCTTCGAGTGGGGATCGAACCCACAACCAGTCGGTTTTACAGTCACTGGCCTCAATCCTTTCCTTATTTAATGTGTATCAATAATTTTAACTATTAAAAAAATTTAAACGTTGTTAATGGCCCGCTTTACATCTAATTCGAGGCCAATTTAGTTTAAGGCATAAGAGCAATTGTTAACACGGCAGATTGAGGATTTGATTCCTAGTCGAGGAAATGAATTATTTATATTTTTATTTTCTCGCAATGGTAAAGAGACAAACCGAAAAACTTTGAATTTCACCACTCAATACGCAATGCCCCCAGAATTCAGTGGAAAGTGGAGAACGTAAATGTTTTAATGGGAACGGTGTGTCTTAACACTAGATTTCCAGGTTCCCTCTGCTTACAGCTCTGCGATACAGGGTAAAATTAAAAAGGATTTAAAAATATAATAAAATAATATAATCTATTTCACCCATTACACAGCAAAAAGCTGAAAAGCTCACCTCACCTGACCAAGTGCCATAAACAGACATTCATATTTAATAAGCTTTACAATCTCTATGCATAAACGTGTTCCATCCAGCCCTTAACGGCGTAATTCATATTTTTACGAGCCGCCCTTATCGCCGTGGTGTTATTTTATTATTTGTATCGTCGTACAGTTCTATGGTGTTGGAATCGTTACTCTTTTTAATACTTCCGTTCCAAAGTAGCCCTTATCTTCGTATATTAGTGCAAGTAGATACCTTTGTTGTACATTAACTGTATAATTATTTAGGCAGCCCGACGTGGCGCAGCGGTACAGCGTCTGATTTTAGGAACGGCGGTTGTGGGTTCGGTCACACTCGTGAGAATTAGTTACTTTTATTTCGTCGTTCTGATAGCAAGTTAAAAGAGCAGCGTTGAGTTCCAACGCAATGTTTCAAAAATATGACTATGCGAGTGGAATTAAGTTACTTAACACTCAGTTTCCTCTGTCTACCTTGCTATAAGCGGGATGCAGAATGAAGGTAACAATATATAACATATCGAGAGGCATATCTTATCGCATACTATTATATTAAGTATTCTAATGATTTTTTTCCCTTTACTATTATCTAGTCATACTAAAATATCATATTATAGCGATTTTTGTGATTTACGCTATTTTATAATATTTTATATTTTTAATTATGGAGTGAAATTAAATTTCCAAAATTTTGTGGAATAATTGTCCAAATTTATTTAACACAAAAGATACACGAAAAGAGAATAGTTTTACACACTTACAGAAGGAAAGAAAGAAATTTAAAGAAATACCAGAAAAATATATAAGCGAAACTAACACGTAATTACAAGAATTTAAGGGTTAAAATTGAGTGTAAGCAAAGAGCACAATAGCTAAGCAAATGAACGTCGCAAGCGATAGTAACCGACTCTTTACACGTAGCTATACTAGCAAGCAGACTACGTCACGCACAGCAAAAAAACTCGAAACAAGTTTACCATGCGAATGCGCTGCGTGCGGATGATTATAATAAATATAAATATTAAAAGTTTAGTTTAAGAAAATTTGCAAATAGAATGTAGTGTAAGAATATAATATTAGTATAGAATAAGATAGTAGTTAATTTTATTAAAACATAATAATTTATTTATTTTATTATTATTAATTTATTTTATTAAAACATAATAAAATATTCACTACAATATTATTAATGTGTCAATTATCATGATTATCGTTAGTTAATCCAATTCAAGTCCAATTTATATTTTTAAATGTTTTTTTTGTTCCTTTTCTAGCTTTACTCTAATATCCAGTACATCAGTTTAGGCAGACATGAACTACTCAAGAAAATCAAGACGTTCCGTTCTCCTCTTACCGTATGTAGTGTTGATGGAGAATAATAAAAAGTCTACTCACGGTTTACACTGAGTATATTCAACACCACCTTAGAGTACATATAGTTTAAACGCAAATAGTAAATCACGACACAGTTTATACAAAACTCAACCACAAATATATATATAAAAGAGAACACAAAAATTATAATAATATTAACAAATAACCGAGAAAACAATGGTACGTATATAAAGCGCATCGAGTGGCAAAAATCGACTGTTATATATAAAATATGCCGTCGACAAGAGGGTAGGCGTAAATGTTGGAATACCGTACCGGTTCAGTCGACGGCAGCGAGCGCTTTCATATAAATAAACTAAATAAACTATACATATATATAATAAACTTACTATAAAATACATAAATTCAATTAAATGCATGTTTGTATATAAGTGATAAATAAATAAATTACAATATTGAAATGTATAAATAACATATATTAACTATAAATGTAAATAATAGTACCCTACATCGTTCGAATTTAAGAGATTATACTTTAAGTGGCGTAACTCAACGCAGCGCTTTGCATTACGGGGAGAGGACGTACGTTGTTCAAACGTTGGAACATTGTCTCGCTGCACCATGATGGTCTCAAAATAGTATTGCTATATATGTATAATATATACATGTTAAATATCTTACAATAATAACTCAATAATAGATCTATTCAAGTCAATACGTCAGTCTCGTTCAATAGAAGTTACCCCATCGCGTTCATTTCCACGGGGAAATCACAACTTTTAGATCTTAACTTGAAACGTCAAGCCGCCCTCTCTTTTAAACACTGAAGTTGCATTTTTATATAATTTTAACACAAAATTAACGTGATATCAATAAAAAGATTATGATATAACTGTATATTATCTTTGGTTAATTAGAGGCCAGTCGTGGCGCAGGGGCACAAAGTGTGACTGTAAAACCGACTGGTTGTGGGATCGATCCCCTTTCGAGGAGATGAAATATTTACTTAAATTTATATTTCCATTTTTAGCTCTGGTGTCGAGGCAAAGCGCGGCGTTGAGTTCTGCCACTCAATTCGCAATGCCTCCAGAATACGGCAGAAAGGTGAACGGAGTGTCTTAACACTAGGTTCCCTCTGCCTACCCTGCTGTGTGCGGATACAGCGTGAAGCTGTAAATTATCTTTAGTGAAAATAGTGTAGCGTTGAGTTCCTTTACTGTAAGCGCGAAACCTTAAAATTGGAGCATTAAGTGGACAACGTATTGTCTTGACACTTTGTTCTCTGTTTACCTTGCATTAAAGGGGATAATGGATAGTAATTCGTGATACTTAGGTATAAGGTACTTACAACGTAGGTAAGATATTTGTTTGCTTGCTTGCCTAATTGCTTATTTCTCATTACATGCGGACTTTATATATTATGTACATATAAATATTAAATAATCAAAAAAGCTTTACGCTTGTATCCCGCATTGCGTGTCGAGTAGATGTATTCAATGCTGAGCTTTTTCTTGTTACCAAACTGAGAAAATGATTTTTTTTTTATCTCCCTAAGTGGAAATCGAATCCTCGTCTTACCGCGGAGCCACGACGAGCTCTTATTTATACTAATTACTATACTTTTGTATACTATAAAAACACAACTTAGAAAAAACTGTGACGGCACTCGAACTCATTTGAAAATTTAAGTACCGTTGGAAATAAATGTTAATTTTTAATAATTCTCCTTTTGAGTTTAATTTTACGGACAACTTTCAAAGCTACATTCGAAAGAACGTCTCAACGCAACGCAACGGTGCAAACCGAGTCTGTGACACGCCACGCGAAAATATCTTTTAATTACCACACCTTAAGGGCCCTAGTTGCGAATGTTTTGCTCGAGCTCGGCTGGGGCCGTAAGTGCGGAGCACTCGAGTTAATCGTATAGTGCAAGCGATAGGCGAATAGTGACAAAAAATATTTTTTGTTAGAGGCTGTCATAGCGCAGGGGCATAGCTTTTAACTTCGACTGCCATTCGAGGGAATTAATTACTTTCATTTCCTCACTCCGGTAACAAGACAAAACGCAGGTTTGAGTTCCACCATTCAACACGCATTGTCATAAAAAGTGGGTGATACACGGGTACGGAGTGTCTTAGCATTAGGCACCCTCTGTCTATCCTACTATATGAGGAATACAGCCTGTACTTATAAATAACAGTATTTGTTTAATATTAAACTAAATCACTAACATAAATTGATTTAAAATATTTTTAGATATTTTTGCACTTGTAGATTAAGTAAGCAGTAAAAGTAAACCTAGTAAGCTATAATGAGTCCAAGTCAGGTTTATATATTTTTTTAAAATTTTAACGTAACAGGACTCGAAAGCGCACCTCTTGAAATTCGTTCAAATACTCTGAACATTAACGTGTTTTTATTTTCCATGCTTAGGATAGAAAAGAGTTTAATTTCTTTTAGAAAACGTATAAAATTTGAACGTAGCGAGACTCGAACCCGCGCCTCCTGAAAACGGACCAGGCGCTCTGATCACTTAGCATACGTTCTCATCAAGCTACATCGAAATTTTTATACGCTTTTGACAACTTACTTATGTTGTTAGCATCTCTGTAGGGAGTTTTTAAGAGTAGGGAGTTTTCAAAGATAATTACTAAGAATTATCGTCTGGCAAGAGAGAATGCTATTTATTAAATATTTATAATATTTTTAAAGTGTTGTTCCACAATTAGGAAAGAAAAATACTTCTTTTAGAAAACGTATTTTATTATATAAAAATTTGAACGTAACGGGAGTCGAACCCGCGCCGCTTGGAAACCGACCAATTCTTAGTATTTATAGAAGTATTTTGTTCCTAAGTGTGGAATATCACTTTAAAAATATTCAAAAGAGTTTATTTAACTAAAACTTGACATTTTTTTTGTTTTTAGATTTTATTAAAATTTTGTATTTATACCTAATACTCGTACATAGAAAAGTTTCTCTTGAATCACTTTATCTATTAGAGAAAACTGTATTAAAATTTTATTTTATGCTATATAAAGAAAATAAATAAGAAAATTCGTGTTTTAACTTGGACCACAAAAGATCTCGAAAAAGGGAGGTTTCCTTGAGAGGTCCCCGTGGAAATTTTAAGTCTGCATTTATGTCAGTTTATTTTTCAAGTGTTACGTAATTTTAGTGCTGTTAGTTTTTATTTGTATTAGAAATTATGATTATTCAAAAAATAAAGAAATACGGCGGTTTTATCACAATTGTTTTTATTCCTATGTGTATTTTTGTAGCTTCTCGCTGTATCCCGCACATAATATGGCAGATAAAGCGAACCCAGTTTTAAACACTCCGTGTCTGCAATGTTGAACGAAAAGTGTTCCTCATTGCATGTTGAGTGGTGAAAAGTTCTTGTCACCAGAGTAGGGAATGAAAATGAAAATAATTCATTTTCTCGAGTAGGAATCGAATACCGTCGCGTTTATAGCCAGGTGCCGCTGCGCAACGACGGCCGCAAACTTACAAATAAAATCTTCTTTACTGTGTAATCAAACTTGAATTATATAAAGCTTAGAAATTGATTAATTGGTAGAATTTTCTTATCTCTTTTACCTAGAATTTTAATTTATGTTGAAATTTAATAAAAAATTTATCTACTTAATTTAAATATTATTTTAGTATCTTTCTATAAAGGTAGATACTAAAATAATTTAGAGCAAGATACTTAAATAATTAAAACAATAAAAATATACACGATAATTTTAACTTCAAATACTCGCCACCTGAGAGAGTGCGCAAAACAATATTTTACTACTCATATGCTTAGACAGAGCGCAGTGTTGAGTTACGCTGCTCATTGTAAAATGAAAACATTTAAGGAAGCACTTACAAAAATATTTAAATATATTTATTAAATCACTTTATTAATTCACTTAAGTAATTTGAACATGCCTCAGGCATTCAGGTTTTGTGCCCAATTTTTATACTTTTACTAGTCATATTGTTAATAGTTTTTTTTAGCTTTACGCTATATTCTACACATAGCAGAGTAGACAGGAGGAACCTGGGAACCCATTGTGTACATTAGGTTCACTAGATAGGTAGGTAGTGCATTTTGAGTGGCCCAGAGCAAGGAAATGACAATGTGTCTAATCGTATTTCTCTCCTAATTACAATCAGTTGTGATTGAGCACTGGATGTGACATTCTCTTTGAAGGCTTATGCAGATGGCATACCCTTCATGTTTATAGTCCACGAAATGATTCCCCCAGTGCAATGTTAGTCTTAGATTCACAGAAAAAATAGATATATTGTATTATATTAAAAATTAAAATCACCTTTACGCTGTTTCCCGCACACAACACAGTACAGTAGGGTAGGCAGAGGGAACCTAGTATTAACCTAGATAGGAACACTCCGTTCCCCACTATTATTGTATGTACATTTGTATATTACAGTGCTTAAGGATTGGGCTCAATGTTTATTAACTGTTTGTTTTGTAATGTCTACAGCCTGTATGTAGGTAAAAAAAAGATTGATTACATTTAGAAGAAAATATATTTATGTGGAATTTTTATACAACTGACAATAGAGCAATATGCTAACCAATATTGAGGGTAAGTATAATGATGTCACCTTGTTTATTTAACGTCCATTTAGATATATATCCACAATTTGTTAAAACCATAATAGAAACCTAAAATCATCAAGTATATACCTATGTATATAAAACAATTTTATTATAAAATATAAAATTTGAGTATCGAAACCGCTCATCTCTATCCTAGCTAAACGTTCAAAAACTTTAAAATTTATTCCAGGTACCTCGTAGGTGCAGTCAGGAATAATTCAGGATCAATTGAGATGCTAAAGTCGATTCTTTTAAAATATCCACCATGTAAGAGACGGGTTGCGGAGAATCTAAAAATATGCTTTCCATAGTAAATCCTTTTACTATGTAAGATAAGGAGAATGTAACTATACTCAATTTATTCCTATTAGATCAGTTTCACGCTTTTTCACGCATAACGGGGTAGATAAAAAAACCTAATGTTAATACACTCCGGTTCCCACTTTCCGCCTTTATTTTTCAAGACATTCTGTATTAAGTGGCGGATTTTGGCACCGAGATTTGTGTACCAGAGAGGGAAAATGAAAATTATTTCAATATAGTCAGTCATTTATCGAAATCGAACCCATAAACATTATGTTAACAAACTCACACTGCCTCACTGCGCCACTATGGCTGCAACTACATTTAATAATTATGAATTCAACTTGGTTTTGCTGTGTCTGGATAGTTATGTTCTGATAATAATGTTAGTACTTTGAAGATTTGAATCAGTAATAAATTTGTAAGGGGATAGCTTTATATTAATTATATGGTTATTTGCCTCTCGTTTTAGTGTATTCATTTAGGCATTAATAAGGTCAGTAATAAGTGATTTTAAAAAGTGCAGTTTAAAAAAAATGTTAATATGTATCTATATGTCGTGATCGTTAAACTGACGATTTGACAGTGGTCAGATTATGATGTAAATTGCTGGTCAACTCAATCAATCAATCATATCACATCGTTAATCGATATAATGAATTAAAAGACTATTACGACGCAACTCTTCACGAAATAGTCGACACATTCTGTGATTTGTCAATTATCGTCAATTCTNTTTGTTATATGTTCATTCGACGATTCAAAAGTGCTTATAAAAGTTTATTTGAATAAAGAATATTTTGAATTTTGAATTTGAATTTGAATCGTCAATTCTACGTTGTGCTCGCGACATTTGCGAGTCAAGTGCGAGTTGGACTGGCCCATTGATGGTTCTGTACCAATTTAAGGATTATAGGTCAGGGATCTACCGTTATAGCTTATAAAATTTTAAAAATTTAAGTTTGCAGGCGAATGAACTCATTTTGTATGAAGTTAACTACAATTATAAATTTGTAATAATTTTTATCTGGATTTTTCTTTTCGGGTCTTTTTTTCTTTTAGTTGTTATGCAAATTCTCACTTCTTGCCAATTTTTTTAATAATAAATCTTTTTGATTACGCAGCGAAAAAAGTTGAAAAACTTGAGATTATATGAGCAAGTATGAAATGAGGTACAAATACAACTTTGTCGTTATTTTTTTCCATGAAAAGCCTCTTTTACTCTTCTGGAGTTGTTCCTTTGTTTGTAATGTAATTTCATCATAGCTGTAAGTTTACAGGAAGACACTATAACTTTCCTTGAATATCTTCTCCTTTAGGTCTAGGTCCTCTAGGTCCTTCTAGGTTTTGATTACCCGACAAACTTCATATAAAATGCAACAAAAACGATACATAAATGCGTATCTGTTGACTGCGTTGATTTTTTCTGTGCTCCAAGGGACCATAGACGTGAATATTTAATTGAGTAATTCCAGCGTGACTCCTCCACGCGACCTCAAGATAAATGGTATTGAAAAACAGACAGACGGACATCAAAGTGATCCTATAAGAGTCCTGTATTTTTCCTTTTCAGGTACGAAACCCTAAACATGGGGCAAACTCGCAAAATAACCTAGTCAGCGGTTTGCTCCTGAAAATCTAGAAATAATCGGAATTGTTGATGCGTTTCTTGACTGCTTGTAATAATATCGTTAAGAGGTTATAAAAATTTTATAGGAAGAAAAATAAATTATCAAAATGTATTTAATTAAAAAAATATTTATCAGCCCGTCGAGGCATAGTGGCACAGCGCCTGACTGTAAATGATGGTTGTGGGTTTTATACCCAATCCGGAGAATTAATTTTGTTTTCATGTACTCTGTCACCCTTTTAACTAAGCAAAGTGCGACATTGAGTTCCGCTACTCAACACGTAGTGTTCTGAAATAAGGCGGAAAGTGGGGAACGGAGTCTCTTAAAACTAGGTTCCCTCTTTCTACCTAGCTTTATGCGGGATACAGGGTGAAGCTAAAAAACATTTATTATAGTGTAATGGTATATCAACATCATGACTAAGTCAATGGCAATGGACAAAAGGGTTCTTAAGCTTATATTGTCTCACACAATAGCGCGTGTATAAATTTGTAACATAATCTATCATTTTTGTTAAGCTGTTGTGTGCTTATAACATACGATTACAGAGAATGTAAAGTATACGCTATTAATATTCAAAGAAAAAGTTAAATATAATATAAATTTGAACATAAATCATACGTTTTCTGATTCGATCCGTACTAGGAGAATTGATTTTTTTTTAAATTGTTTTCATTTAACCGCTTTGGCGCACGAAGGGTTGTGTTAAGCTTTTTAACTTAGATAGATAGTGGATAACAGAATGCGTTGACACTGTTTTCTCGGTGCACCTTTGTTTGCTGGAAATATTCTGTCATTATTTGTTTTAGCGATCATCATTGCTTACTCCTTAGTGTTTATTAGTAATAATATTAAATATGAATATTATATGTCATTATTTTATTTCTGAGTTCAACAGAAAAAACACAATAATGAAACTCTTTATTATTTTATTTATATCATTATATTACAAGTCCATTAAGAAATTTCAACGCTTCGCTTCGACTCAAAATATCATAGAAAAGAAGCTAGCTAAAGTTAAGTTTAAGCTTAACTTAAAGGTAACTTTGCGGAGTGTAAGCTGATTGTATCGTAAGCTTAACTGAGCCAGTAGTGTCAATAATTGATTAAACATAATTTCATATGAAGTATTAAACAATAGAGGCACAAAGTGTGACTATAAAATCGACTGGTTGTGTGTTCGATCTTCACTCGAGAAAATGAAATATTTATTTAAAAGCACAACATACAAACAGGAACATCGGTGCCTAAGTACCTATTCGTATCTGTTGATGCATTGATAAGTCAACCAAGGAAAATCAGCTTCAAAAGCTTGAAGCTTTATTTAAAACTCCACGTGAACTCGAAACAAATAGTTTTGACAAACAGACGGATGGACGGAGAACAGAGAGAAAGTGATTCAATAAGAGTTCTGTTTTTTCCTTTCGAAGTACGGAACCTTAAAAATACTATATTTAAATTATTTTTATTTCCTATTATAAAGCAGAGAGAGAGAGCGCTTTTAAACACACAATTTCTTAAAAAGAGGAGAACGGAGTATCTTAACACTATTTCTTTTACTTACTCTGCTACATGGGAAAAAGTGTAAAGCTGTTTTATTAAAATGTCGTCACAACATTCAACAGGCGACAGCATATTTACAAATTATTTAATCGCTAGTCAAGAGACGCGGCCCTCCATTATAGGTTATCTTTTATCACAGTACTTGTTTTCTTTCAAATTAATTTTAGTTCACGCCGGATGTAGATAACAAAATATAAATTACTGATATGACCATCAGAAGTTTCAAACCGTTGATATATTGAAAATGATTTATTATATTATTATTTGTATAGTAGGTAGGTACTACATTATTCCTACAAATAAAAGTCAAATGGAGATAACCGAATGTATAAGGTCCCGAGGAAATGCATCGAAAAAATTAAGGTGATGGTAACTGCCTTTTAAAGACATCCTATATTTATTATATTTTTATTTTTTCCTATCAGCTTCACACTGTTAAGGACATATAACGGGGTGGTGGAGTGTCTTAACACTAGATTCCCTCTGAACTTAGTGTTAAGATACTCCTTTACCCACTTTCCAACCGATTTTTGAAGATAAGACGTTAATTAGGGAATGTCTTAAGCCTAGGTTCCCTGTACCTACCGTGCTTTATGCGGAGCACCGATGACACTAAAAAAATAATTGAACTGCGACTGTTAAAGTTCATTCTGTTTCCTTTTTAATATAATAAGAGTGCAAGAGAAGCCACGGGCAAAAAATAGTATTTCATCATAATTTTTTTTATCTATACATGAGTGAAGTTAATTGCTATGAAATCAGTGGCTACAAAAAAGTTATCTTATCGGTAAGGGTTAACTACCAATAAAGATAATGTCAACCAACATGTGAAGACCCGCTCATAAGGTTATTATGGACACGATAACTCAATGTTGTACTCGTCTCTTTAAGTTAAGTACATCTT
Source organism: Heliconius hermathena (assembly GCA_013403705.1). Lineage (NCBI taxonomy): Eukaryota > Metazoa > Arthropoda > Insecta > Lepidoptera > Nymphalidae > Heliconius > Heliconius hermathena. The sequence continues at coordinate 65,202 of JAAIXJ010000262.1, forward strand.
TTGCAATACTATGTAAAAAATAGTTTTGTTTATGCTATTAGGAATATTATAATAAAAATAAATATCTTAAAATTTTTGAGCATTTCACGGTGTTGAGTTCCGCCACTCAACACGTAATCTCCAAAATTGGACAGATAGTGGAGAACTAAAAGATTTAACATTAGTTGCCTTCTGTTTACCCTGTTGAATGAGAAGAATATTCCGTTGCTAGTTAGTAACAGACAACGGTCAACAGAAGCAACTGGAAATAGAAAGTTAAAATTTAGCTTTTATAATTATTTATGTAAAAGAAAATAAATGAATTTCACACTGATATTTTAGACTGTATCTCACACATAGCAGGGTAGACAGAGAGAACCTGGTGTTGAGACACTTACGTTGCCTACTTTATGCCGACTTCTGCCGAAAATTATTAAATATTTCATTTTCTAGAGTGGGAATCGATCCCACAATATGTCGCGTATACAGTTTCAAGTGTGTGCCTCTGCAGCACGATAGAGAATTTAGAAATAAACATAATTCAAATAAAATCATTACTCCAAGTAGGAACTTACAGTCATCACGTTTACAGTACGGCGGGGTCCCATCGTACCACGATGGCCTCAGTGAGTAAATAATAAACTAAAATTAGCAAGAACTTTTCCTTTCAGTCCAGTTATAGAACACCATTGTTTATCCTCGCGGTTAAGAAAATAAATGGCGACGCGACTAAAGTGATTGCGGGCCAGGGAAGCGTTAAATAATTGAGTTAAGTGTGTGGTGGTGGCCTGGACGGTCATAAATCTAAAGGTATTACAAAATGGAATTTTATCTTGTTATATTATGACGTTGAGGGATTGTGTTATTTTAAGCTTTGTTTTAAATTTGAAATGTATATTTTTCTGTACATACAACTGGTTTTAAGCTTTTTATTAGGACTATTGGTAGCCCAAAACTTCGTTCTCGTAGACTACGAAACGTAAAATCTCGTAATTTTTCATTCCCTAAAAGTAAAAATTTCAGGTACTCCTCTCTTAGTACTATCCGCTATAAGAGACTAATAGAATGAACATGTATACCAAATTTCATTGTTCTTCGCTGTGTAATTTCGTCTATGTGTTGTCTGTCAATCGCTTAATACCATTTTTTTATAATTTTTACCTTCACGCTATATTCCGCACATACCAGGGTAGTCATAAGGAACCTTAAAACTAAGTATTTCCTGTTACCAACACTAGTTAAGACACTTCGTGGACTTTAAGTTTTCTTACATCACAATTAGCATAGAAGAAAATTAGACTTCAATCTGGACACTGTAGAATTTCAGAGTTCATTAGTTATAATTTTATGAGAATAAAATTAAATATGCCGCCAAATGCTTTGCGCGCTTTATGTTGCCAGACCAATGAAATGAAAATAATCAACTACCCCGAGTGGGGGTCGAATGGACAACCACCACGTTAACATTTAGATACTATCTCACGGCGCAACAATATATAAAACAAATAAAAAATAAAAATAAATATTTTAACAAAAACATATAGATAATTGAAATCATTTTAAATTTCAACTATCGGATTTCTGTCACGGCGCACCGCGACGGGTCGGGAGCTGCTTAAAGTTATAAATGAATAGAATAAGGTCTTAGGAAATGATCAATCAACGTCGCGTCGGTGATGACGACGTGTCGCCAACACTCAATGTCAGACCAACTGGAATACAGTTTTTACTGTGATTTATCATTTGAAATCTTACATTTTACATACATATGCATTTAATAGATTATTTTTTTAGCAGCTTCAGAGTTTTTCCCTCATACTGACATACACACATACACATACGGACAACGAACGAACGGTTATATTGTTAAGATATTTTGTTTCTCATTTTCGAAACATTACATGTTGAGTGTCAGAACTTAACCCAGCTTTTTGTTTAACCGAAAGAGTAATTGAAAACAAATTAAATAAAATTATTTCCAATCCAATGGCGCAGTAGAACTGCGTTAGACCATAAACGCGCCGGTCATGGGTTCTGTTCCCACTCAGAGGAGTAAATTATTATCATTTCCTCGCTCCGGTGCCGTGACAAGATAATGCGGCGGTAAGTTCTGTCACTCAACATGCATCGTTTTGATGATAAGGCGATTCATGAGGTACGGAGTGTCTTTAAACTAAGTTTTCTCTACCTGCCATGCTATATAGAGGAAACAGCGTGAAACTAAAAAAGAAAAAATAAATAGAAAACTCATACGTCCGACTTACAATAAGCTCCAAACAGTTTCTCATTAAGGCAACATAATTGCGGCAATACGTAGGCGAAACGTCGAAATGAAATGAGTTTTCGGGCTTTAAAAAATCTAAAGAGCATACGTGCTGGAGGGCCAGCGCTGGCCTCTTGACTGCTACTCTACCGTACTGTGTTTCTGACTTCGGGTGCCTCGCCAACTATTTGGGCCTAACCTATTTATTTTAAATTAGAATGTTATGAACAAGTTTATGTGTGTCATATATTTATAAAACATACAAATTAAATATTAACTTTTATTTGAAAAAAATATTTATAGATATACGTAGCGAGGTAAAAAACGTAGAAAAAAAAGAGAAACATTTCTACTACTTCGTTACTAGAGCGAGAAAATGAAAATATTAAACATTTCATTCCCTCGAGTGGGAATAGAACCCACTGTCGCGTTTACAGTTACGCTCTTGTGCCATTGAACCACGATAGCCTCCTAAAGAGCCTAAGTAAAATATATTGCTTTGATACATTATTAAAATAACAATCACTTACACACATTCGAATTAAAATATTTGAATTTGAAAATGCAGCAAGATAAAATTATACAATTTTAATTATAATTTAATTATCATATTATCAAGCAATTTTTTAGGGGTCCGTACCTGAAAGAAAAAATGAAACTTTTATAAGATCACTTTGTCGTTCGTCTGCCTGTCTGTGTGTCCGTCTATCAAGACTCTTTTTCTCAAGAACAGGTAAAGATATGAAGCTCAAGTTACTATTAAATATGCACGTCTAGAGTCCCTTGGGGCACATGAGAAATTAAATATCTAATTGTTGCCGCATATTTAATGAAATTCACAGTAATCAAAACTTGCAGCGCCCTATTGGAACTTACAATATAGATAAAAAAATCGTAAATTAATAATATTTGGACATACTTACACTCGAAAAAAAAAGGTTTATAAATTAATTTTTAAAGTTTTTTTAGACAGAAATAGTGTATACACCAACTGTGCAAACTTTAATTTGTCAACTTTTATAAATTGTATTTTATGGTCTATTATAATCACGAAATTGGTAAAGAACCCTCGGGCGGGACTCACGCTGAACCGGTTTCGTATCGTTTATTGAGTGGTCGTCTGGTGCAAGCACACTATGTTTATGAATTATAAAGATGTTCTTTGACAATTTTATTATATTACAATAATGTTTTCTTAGTATCTATCGTACCAAAAAAACTTATGTCTAATGTCTATACAAACCATTGTGTAGTCTGGACTACCATATGGAAAAAATAAATATTGCCGTTTTTCAATGTTTTCAAAATAAGCTGAAAGGAGCGAATAGAATCGCTTACCTTCTTCATGTACCAAAAATGGAAGAGGCATATATAAAAAGAAGCTACGCGCCACGAGGCAATTCAGTGTTGAGTTCTGCCACTCAACATGTAATGCACCCAGAATTTGGGGGAAAGTGGGGAACGGAGTGTCTTAACACTAAGTTCCCTATGCCTACCCTGCTTTGTACAGAGTATAGCGTGAAGCTAATTTCTTTTTATTTTCAGGGTTCCGTACTTTTTGAGGAAAAAAGGAACACTTATCACTCTGTTGTCCGCCTGTCTGTTTGTCTGTCAAGACCCTTTATCTCAGGATCGTTTGGAGATATCGAGTTGAAATTCAAATCATGTACTCAGATCTACGGCCCCATAATTTCCTGAGAAAAAACATATTTCTATATTTACTTAGAAAAAAGATATGGCCGTTTCTATCGCAAAAACGAGTATTACGACACTATAAAGGGAATCGAAATTCATAGGGTACTTCCGATTGATCTAGAATTATGAAATTTGGCAGCTAGCATCTACAGATAGTATTAGTCGAATAATAGAATAATAGAAAATATTTAGTGTTTGTGGTTAAATCCTAAAAAACAATAGCATTAAAAGGGAGGCAAAATTTGGTTTTAAAGCTAAGCTAAGTTAGTTCAAGTATCAGATGAAAGAGCTCAGCTAAATTTAAAAAAAAACTCGAGACCTCCAATTATTGTACGGAACCCTGGGCGGGTGAGCCTGACTCGCACTTGTCTGGTTTTTTTTAATAAATCCTAAACGAAATATTTTTTTCATGCATCATCCGTACTTTCCTTATGATTCCAGTTTACTAACTTAATTTTATTTTACCTAACCTACATAATTTATAATATAATAATGTAGTAGGTACATAAAATATATAATATTACATACAAATATTAGCATTTTCCAGAGAAAATAAAAAAAATACTTGAAACATTAATTAAGTTTTTGCGGAAGAGACTCAGAAAATCATATAAATTGTAATCTTACATTAATAATACAGAAAACGACGTAATTACTCGTCGATGTACAAAACTTTGACGGGAAATTGGTTCTTAACATATTGCAATAAGGATTATTATTCTATGAAATAACGTTAAAGGTAAAAATTTAAGTTGAAGTCTGTTCTTGATGGATTAGGAAAACTGTGGAAGAGTTGTCATGTATTTCCTTTTTTCTGTAGTTATCTTTTTTAACTACGCTTACGCTGTATTCCCCATACAGCGGTGCCTAGTATTGAGACACTTAGTTGCTCACTTTCCGCCGAACCCTGGAGGCATTGCTTGCTAAAAAAAATTAAAATAAATATTTCATTTCCTCGAATGGGAATTGAATCACACCACAACTTGCCGCGTTTAGAGCTGCACGCTTGTGCCCCTGCATCACGACTGGCCTTACGTTAATAGTTGGTACTGAAAATATTAAATATTAAAAAAAAACTTTATTCAAGAAAATAGAAAAAAGCATATAAGCGACAATGAACCATGTTACACTGTATAGAAATAGTGACAATTGATATTTAATTAGTATAATTTCTTTTCGGTTCTGCAACATAAATTTTTTACTATTTTATTTCTTAATTACAAATTAATAAAACAACAAAAAATAATATAAAAAATACATTTTAGTGATATAATTAAATAAAGGTAGGTACCGTACCGTAGCGTTTGGCGCTTCGTTCTCTCTGACTACCCCGCTAGGGATAAAGCGTGAAATTAAGTTTAGGTATACCAATGTGATGAAATCAGTGATATTTTGATATACATATATATACTTATTTCTTCTAGTCACTTACTGCCATTCTGTTCTCCATTTGTAACTTATTAAGACATACTTTACGGAACACTTACTTATACAGATGAAAGTATAGCTTATGTTGATATTTTTACCTATTATTTCGACCCTCGTGTAAATACCCAAGGTATGTACGGTAAGTTGACAAAAAGTGCAGTTATGGTGGGTTACAGCGAAACGATTAACACGATTTTTTTTTTCAACTTCGCGCTGTATCCCGCATGTAGCCGAGTAGGCAAAGGGAGTATAGTGTTAAGACACTCCGCTCCCCACTTTCCGCTGAATTCTGAATGTATTGCTGGTTGAATGGCAGAATTCAACGCCACGCTTTGCCTCGACATCAGAGCGGAAAAATAAAATTATTAAATATTTCATATCCTCGAGTGGTATTCGACACACACTTATGACCCTGCGCTACTATTGGCTTGTATATTACCGCGATGGATGGCCTTTTTCGATAAATAGACTATCCAAAACGAAAATAACGTGTCGTATAGAACTGGCAGTTAATGATATCAACACTATTAATGTTCAACAATTTTTTTAAATTTATAATTGGCAAGCAAATCCTGTTAAAAAAAAATATCACAAATTTCAAACAAAAAATAGCCACTCTCAGGCATTTCGAATCCCTTTTTCATACTTAGCACTCTGAAGATTAGTTTTTGAGTTGCCAGTGATAGCTGAGTTTGCATCACCGTCTGCGATGCAAATGACCGATGAATCAATGGAGTGCTCTTGTCACTCTGACCTATGGAACGAGCGGCGCCTAGCAATGAGCTTGTAAATAATATGATTAATTTTGTAATTTTGATTACTTTGTGGGTGGTTATTAATAGATTGGGAACCTTCTCTTTTTTGAAGTCGCTTAAAAATAATAAAGTCGTTGCGCAGTGGTACGTCGATTCGATCTCCAATTGTTGGAGTAATTATATATATTGTGGTGGACGAGGCGTGGCGTTGAGTTATATATATTGCATTCATAATATTTCGAAAATTAGGCGGAAAGTAGAGAATGGAATGACTTAAAACCTTTTGCCTACATATGAGTAAGAGACCACGTAGTGCTTGCGATTTACTAGGAAAAGAGTACCCTGTTCCCTTGCTATCCGGTGTCATTGTAAAAACCAGATTAGTAAAATTAAATAAAATCAAATAAATCAGATTCACGCTATATCCCGCATACAGCAGGATAGGCACAGGGAACTTAGTGTTAAGACACTTCGTTCCCCACTGTCCGCCGAATTCTGGAGGCATTGCATGTTGAGCGGCGGAATTCATCGCCTCGCATTGCCTTGACACCAGAGCGAAGAAACGGATATTAATTTAAGTAAATATTTCATCTCGTCGAGTGGGGATTGAAGCCACAACCAGTCGCTTTTATAGTCACACTTTGTGTCTCTGTGCCACGATTGATGACAAGAAACTGATTAACAAGAATGTAAAGAAAAACGACGGTCATTCCAGTAGTACGCAACATGATCATGAAGGCAAAAGATATAATTCACTACATTTCGTTAAAAATATAATCAAAAAAGACTAATTAACCACTTAACTTGGCAATTTAAAAGAGATTTTCGAGGTAATTGTGAATTTACATTGTACTACAAAATGCTGCCCTTGGCTCGGTGGAGAACTAACTAAGGCGTTCCATCATAGCGTCGCATGTCCGAAATTTACTTGAATAAATTACGTCAAAAGGCGAAAAGTGTTGAATTTTAACCCGACACGGCGCGTGACCGCCCCAGAACGCGACCTACAGTGAATTTTAAATATTTTATTCATTTTACATACATTTGTGAGGTTCACAAGAGAAATTACAAGAAAGATCTCTTGGTTTGTTTAATAAATGATAACTTTTTCATATATACTTTCCGTATGATATGCACAAAGGTTGTTTTTATTCGTTCGTTAGTCAAAAAGTTTGTAATGATTTAATTAAACACTTATTACGGCTAAGTAAAGATTTCTTATTGTTTTTAAGGTGACATGAATGAAAAAAAAACCAAATTCCTATAGAATATCTTTGTTGTCCGTGTATTTGTCCGTTCTTCTAAATTGGGTGGAAGTATCAAGCTTTACCTTATTTTAATTAATAATAAAATATATTTTTTGTGGTGCAAAACTGAGTATTTAATTCAGTTTTGCACCACATAAAAATAACTTCTAACTCAACATAGTCAAAAGATACGAGTATTTATACATAGGTTTTACTGCGTATTTTATGTTATTTCCAGCGTAATCAATACCTATAGGGTACTTCCTAACCTAAGATAGTAAAATTTGGCAAAAATAAAAACTTACAGTACAAAAATCCTAAATAATTAGTATTAGTAATTAATAAGTAAATCGCAGAAAATCTTTACAGACATATATATATACGAACATGAACTTGGTAAGAAACTCTCGGTGGGTGAATCTGACTCGTACTTGACCTTTTTTTGTATACATAATTAAAATGAAGTTAGAAATAACTTTCCCACTCACACAAGGGCATTGAATCAAATGAAATTATCACGAGGAAAATAATTATTTAACAGATATTTCAAACCGCAATTCAATCTAAAGAAAGATACTATTAAGAAAATATTTAATTAACAATTAAGAGTTGAACTACATAATAAAAAATATAATTAATATTGAATAAGCGTAATGATAAATACATTAATTACATTAAAGACCAGTCGTGACGTAGGGGCGCAGAGTGTGACGTAATAGACGCGACTGGTTGTAGGTTCGATCCCCACTCAAGGAATCAAATATTTATTTAAATTTATATTTCCATTTCTTTAGTCTGATGTGAAGGCAAAGCGTGGCGTTAGGTTCCTCCACTTAACGCGCAATGCTTTCAGAATTCGGCGGAAATTGGGATACGGAGAGATTTCATTAATTTAAATTACATTTATACAGTAATCGGTCTCTCTCAGAAGTGAACATATCATATTAAAGTAGTAATCTATAAAAAGAAATAAATCAGCAACGTTATAGAAATCTTCTTAAATTGTTCCTTGGACATATACCTAAAAGAATATTTTTTTATATATCCCGCATATAGCAGGGTTGACACATGGAATCTGGGAACCTAGTGTTAAGACACTCCGTTCCCCACTTTCTGCCGAATTCTTGAGGCATTGGGTTATGAGTGGCGGAACTCGACGCCGCGCTTTGCCTGGTTACCAGGGCGAAGAAGTTAATTCCCATTAGACAGAATCAAATATTTAACGTTGCACAACTGCTGCACGCTTGTGACCCTGCGCCACGACGGCCTCGACACAACATTGAAACATTTATTAAGTCTAGAAAATACAATTTTTATATTTACGTATAACTTATAGTAAGCAGAGGGAACCTACAGCTAAGACATTCTAATTAAAACTATCAAATCTTATCACTAAATAATTATATCAAAGTTGTTAAAAGATAAAAATGACGTCACAGCTATGACAGCCAATACTCGGTTAGTCAACCACAGCTGCGCGTGCGCAACACACGTGCCATAATCAAACAAAACAGGAAATGTAACTATATTGTAAATATTTACTTAAAAAACTAGCAAAATGATGTATTTAAATAGAATAAAGTTTAGAAAAAACTTAGTTTTGTTTACATTAGTGATAATGAATATAGTTGACCAACCTGCACCGGAAGTGGCCATAGAACAGGGTACTTTAAGTGGCAAAATAAGTGCAGATGGGACGGTGTTTGAGTATATAGGCATACCGTACGCGACAGCTAATAGTAGTACGAGGTTCAAGGTGAGGCATATAAACTATTTTATTACAGTTGTTTAGTTTAGAAATTATAGTAAAATGAGTATAATAATAATAATGTACCTATTATTTATGTAGGTACATAAGTAAACACCGCTTATCAAGGTCATATTGGCGCTGCTTCTGATTGTAATCCTTACCCCGGGAGAATTATTTTCAATTTCTAACTACAAAGTAGTAAAACGACGACGAGCGGCGTTAAGTTCCGCCATTCAACAAGCAGAAAATAGTTTGGTTAGTTTTAGATATTGCAATTTAGCTACATACATAATACGACACGTAGGTAGAAGATATAATGAATCTCGGTTCAAATCACATTTAGGGAATAATTTTATTTATTAAATATTTTTTGATGATCCTTAGTAACCTTAATTAACTTCACGCTGTTTCCTGCATATAGCAGGGTACCTAGGTTCTCATAGTGTTAGTTAATGTTACACTCCGTTCCATACTTACCGCCGAAGTAATGAAAATATTCATAAATAATAAATTATTCCCCCGAGTGAGAATCGAACCCACAAATCTCGCGTTACAGTCACACCCTTGTACCCCTGCGTCACGACGGCTTCGTTTGTTGCTCCGACCGATAAAATGAGTATAATGTTGTTTTTTTTCTTCGGTACGTCTATCTCACTCGTGAAAATGAGTGATGTTAGTCTATTTTCTAAATTCAATTGAATTTGTTTATCTATTGTTGTTAAATATACTATTTTGTTAAACGTATCTCTTAATGTGGTGTCTCTTAATATTACACACATAAATATTACAAATATTTATATATAAATTACTTTAATAAAATCCTTCTATAAACGGAGTTTGAGTACGAAGTATCTTACAACTAGGTTCTTTCTGTCTATCATGATACATGCGAGATGCAGTTCACACTGCAAGCTATAAAAAAAAAACTAAAAATAAAAATTTTTCAACGTTACCTATTTATAAATGTTAGTTATTGCTATTCTTTAAGCAGGCACAGATTACGCATTAGATTAGATTAAAATCTTATTTCAAGACAATCCTTTCTCCGCTTTTCGAAGCGAAAACGACCGATGAATTGGGTGTTGAGATGCAATACTAAAGATCAAGGACCTTTAGTAATACAGGGAAAGCAGGAAAACTACAACCATCTGTCCATGTACTAGCAGACATTTCTTCATATTAGTCTCATCATTATTATTATATATAGCCGTCCTGGCGCAAGAGCACAAGCCTGCCATTGTAAACGTGACGGTTGTGGGGGACACCTGTAACGTTCCTGTTCCTGACACCTGGGGGGATTGAAATAGTTAATATTTTCTCGTCACTCCACACGTAAAATCTCAAGACTTCCGCGGAAAGTGGGGAAAGGAGAGCCTCAACACTAGGTTCCCAGGTTCCGTCTGCTTATCCTGTTATGTTCGGGATACAACGTCAAGCTAGGAAAAAATAATAATTGAAATATTTAAAATAAATAAAAATAAATAAATCAGCTTCACGCTGTATCCCGCTCACAGCAGGGTAGGCAGAGGGAACCTAGTGTTAAGACACTCCGTTCCCCACTTTCTGCCGAATTCTGGAGGTATTGCGTGTTGAGTGGCAGAACTCAACGCCGCGCTTAGCCTCGACACCAGAGCGACGGAATGGAAATATAAATTAAGGTAAATATTTCATCTCACCGAGTGGGGATCGAACCCACAACCAGACAGTTTTACAGTCACACTTCGTGCCGCTGCGCCACGACTGGCCTGAAATATTTAAAATTATAAATATATTAATCGTAGCACATTTAAACGGTGGTTGACACCCCTGCTTACCGAATGTTAAATCTAAAAGTGGTGTTTTATAAAATGTTTTACGAATGAATTAGTAAAAATATATATTTTCTATTATAGTAGTTTTTTTAGATAAAATAAAAATAAATCAACTTCATGCTGTAGGCAGAGGGAACTCAGTGTTAAGCCACTCGGTTCTCCATTTTTTGCCGAATTTTTCAAAGTTTCCGTTTTAGGCATTTTCCTCGAGTGGAGATCGAACCCACAACCATCGCGAACCCACACCCTTGTGCCCCTGCGCAACGCTCACGGTTTTAGATACTTATCTATAACCAACATCTTTACTCACAAACATTCACATTTAAAATATTAATTTGATTAGGTCGAGTAACATAAAAATATAAAACTTTATTTAACTGTTAGGTTTAAATATTTACAATTTTTATCTTTTACAGGCTCCAGGACCGCCACCGACATGGGAAGGTGTTTACAAGGCGATAGAAGAAACACACATTTGTCCACAAAGCGTATTCTTTGGAGTGGTAGGTGATGAGGATTGTTTGAAAATTAATGTATACGTACCTGTTATGCCTAAAACAAAGAAACCTCTTGCAGTTATGGCCTATATTCACGGAGGAGCATTTTTAGTAGGAAGTGGCAGCAAACTTTTATATGGACCAGGTTTCCTTACAAAGAAAGATGTAATTTTTGTCACATTTAATTATAGAATAGGAGCACTAGGATTTTTGTGCCTAAGAACAAAAGATGTACCAGGAAATGCAGGGCTTAAAGACCAAATTGCTGCCTTGAAATGGATTAAAAAAAATATAGCAGCGTTTGGAGGTGATCCTGATAATGTAACCCTATTTGGAGAAAGTGCTGGTGCCACATCAGCTTCAATATTGTTAATTAGTGAAGCCTCAAAAGGACTTTTTAATAGGGTAATTATACAGAGTGGTTCATCTGTGTCTAACTGGGCCATTAACAGGCAGCCTATATGGGCTGCAAGCCTCCTTGTAAAAACTCTCGGATACGATACTCAAGATCCACACGAATTATATAAAATATTTTCTAAAATGAGTTACAAACAAATTATTTCTCTTACTGCTAAAAAACCTCTACGTCTATTTTATGATACTCAACTTATTCATTTACCATGCGTCGAGTTTGATATTCCAGGAACTGAACCCATTATAACTGATTTACCATACAATCTTTTTAATAAAAATCCTCTCGATGTTGATGTTATACATGGAACAGCGAGTAAGGAAGGGTTATTTCTAGTAGCTGAGGAAACTGATAAAACTCTTGAAGAAATGAATAAACGATATTTATTTGCTTCAGATCTAGAGTTTTCATCTGAAGAAGAAGCTATGTCAGTGGCTGCAAAGGTACATCAGTTTTATTTTGGGGAAAACAAAATTAGTTCAAAAAATGAAATGAACGTTACAGATTTGTATTCGGAGCTATATTTTGAAATACCAACAATTTTTGAAACTGAATATTTATTAAAAAGAAATAATTCCAAAATATACAATTATATATTTGATCACGCTGGATATAGAAATTTTTTGAAACTTCGCGGTCGATTCAGATATGAGGGTGGTGCTAGTCATGGAGATGAATTGTTTTATATATTTAATGGTAATTTATTAGAGCCTTTTCGAATTGTTGAAAGTGATAAAAAGATAATTGAATATATGACCACTATGTGGACCAATTTTGCTAAATATGGGTAAGTTTGTTTATGTATTTTTGTCTTTATCCTAATCTTATGTGAATTAAGTTTTTTTGTTATACCATGCGTTACCAATTATGTGAACTCACATTTTTTTCACGTTTTGCCGATTTACTTTAATCGATCCAGACAAAGGAGACGAAAGCATTTTAAAATATCCAAAAAGTAGAGATTATATGAACAGTCAGTATGTGCGGTTACTTATTAAAATTCACCATGCATCAGATTAAGTTAAAAATTTAATTAAATCAAATTAATATTTGATAAATTTACTAATTATTTATATAAACCAAAGACTTATTTATGGTTTTAACTTTCATAAATCTAGTGAATCATGGGTTGACTATAAACACGATTATAAATTCGAGCCCCACTCGATGGCATAATTAGGATGTCGTCATCAGATGATGATGTTTTTTATTGCTTAAATTAGACAAAACGCAGCATTAAGTTCGTTTCACACCTAATATCCCACCCTGATATGAGAGAAAATCGTCAAGATCTTTGTTTTTTCTGTTTGTAGAACTTTACGCAATAAATTTCATGGAAAACTTTCTAATAATACTAATAAATGGTTAATTTATAGCGACCCCACGCCGGATACATGTGATGTACCAATAAAATGGATACCAAGTAGCAAGGAGCGCTTGAACTTCTTATATATAAGGGAGAAGCTAGAAATGGGACCAATGATTCATCCTGATGGTTATCAGCTATGGAAATATATATACAATAAATACAGAAAAACTCATATTTATTAGAAAAAAAAAAGAATAATATATTAAATAAATTTATTTTTTTATTCATTACAATTTTTGTTTATTATTCTCTTTTTAAACTTTTTTGACCTTTGAATCTTTGAATTGAAACTGTATATACATAATATTCTGTGTAAAATGTGACATAGTCTCAGATTTTTTATAGCTTGAAGCTATATATCGCACATAGCAAGTAAGGCAGAGGAAACCTGTGAACCTAGTGTCAAGACATTCCGTTCCAATTAAAACACTTCCGTTCTCTACTGTCCGTTGAATTCTGGAGGTGTTGCATATTGAGCGCGACAGGTTTGGGCTTCGGTACTTGAGTGGGAATCGAACCCCATGCCTGTCACGTTTACAGTCGCACGGTTTTGTCCCTGCGTCACGACTGGCCTCATCTTAGAGTTGTTATGAATTAAATATGTACATTATTATATTTGTAAGCCAACGTGGCGCAAGAGGGCACCGTTTCTCTGTAAATAAAAAAATATATTTTTATTTCTCTCTTTTCCATTGAAAAAATAACATAGTGTTTTGACACTAAGTTACCTACCTCGCTATGCAGATTAAACCCTGAACAATGAAAGAAATAAACTTAATAAAATACAAAAATTTCATCTTGTATTTAATAAAAAAATCTTCATAAAAATCATTTTAAAAAACTCTAAAAAAAAAAATTCTATCTATTGTAGCGTATATCTACGGACAAAAATTTAAATCTTTTACTTCAGTAATTCAGAGTTTACTTACAAAATTATTTTTACCTATACGAGGTTACTTCCATCCACAGTAAAGAACTTTCAGGAAAATAGAAGTACATACACCTAAAACTCTAAATATTCTTGCTAAGATTTTTATAACGGTACGATAACAAAAGTTTATTATCACTTACGATAATTTTCAACTCGACTAAGATAAAACAAAACAACGTGAGATCTCTTGAGGTACCTTAAGTTTTCTCATTACTTACGCTCAGAACTTTGTTGTATAATAAGTTATAGTGTGACACGGATTGCTTACATTAGGTATATAGCTAATGTAGATTAAGTTAATATAATTCTTAATACATTTAATTTTTATTATCATTTTTAATTGAAGTAAAATTTTGATGTTTTTAAGTTTTTTTAACTTCCTCGCCTTGCTAACGAAACACCGCGCGGCGTAGAGTTTCGCTACTCAACATGCTTTGCTCCCAGAATTAGGCAGAAAATGGGAAACAAAAGTGTATTAATGGGAGCTGAGTGTCTTAGTACTTGACTTCCAGGTCACTATCATGCTATGTACAGCGTGAAGCTAATAAAAATAATATTTTCTCATTTTCCAATTTTCATTTACTTTTCAAAACATTTCGTGATAGAACACAAACTTCGTACTATGTTTTAGCTCGGGGTATTAACCAACTTAACTACTTAAGTGGCGGAACTAAACACCGAGTGACAACTTTTTACCAGAGTATAGAAATGAAAATAATTCATTCTCCAAATTGCGAACCGAAGCCACAACAGACGCATTTACAGTCAGACGCTGTACCGCTGCGCTACGACAGCCTTAAGTCTATTACATTGTTTGATTTCCCATCAAATAACAAGATTGACAGCGCAATCATATAAAGAGGTCTATTTGGTAACTTTATTCTTTAATGTGACAAGCAATCTCTTTTGGTCCTTAAATATGATACAGATTATATTATATTATAACTTAGATATTTATTTCTTATAAAGTAATTGTTTAATATGGTATAAGAGTTATTATAATATTCACATATATTTTTTAGCTTCCAGAATATATAGGGTAGGCAAAAAGAAGCAGGTGTTAAGAAATTATTACACTACTTTCCACTCAATTTTTGAGACATTCCGGGACTAGCAATGGAACTTAATTCTGCGCTTTGTCTTATTCCTACAGCGGAATAATTTAAATAATTAATTACCCCGAGTGGAAATCGAACTGCAGTAACTCACTTATAAGCTATTCAAGACATACACATCAACATTTTCAAAGATCTACACAATTTTCACATCGCATTCCAGTAGGTATAATGAAAAATATCGAATGATTTCGGCCTATTGTTCCACCACGGTATAAGCCACTCTGATAGAGGGCCCTCGTGCCGCAGTGTACTTCATACCCGAGGCAATGTTTAGATAATACATATATTTTGTAACTAGTCTTATACAATACAAAAGTAGTTCGTTATTGTCATAGTTTACCAAAAATGACGACGAACGGGCAACATTTAATAGTAAAAATGATGGTTGCCGGTTCAATTTCGGTTCAATTACACGTAATATGCATGAAAAGTTCCCGGAAAGCATGTAGACATGTGGGAAAGCATGAGGAGTGGACGAAAATTTTTTATACATTTTATATATTTTTTTCTTTTTGTATTGAATAATAAATACTATAATACATTGTAAAAACCGTTGGTACAATAATAGTGTGTGACTGACAATTTATAAATACAATATGCATAGACTATTAATATTTTCGTTTATTATTCATTATCTGTATATTGTTTTTTTCTTATTACAAGTGATATAAGACTAATATATAATATCAATATCCTAATACGAAACACAAAAATCGTTTTTTAAGTTTCTACTGCAGTTCATTGTTTTTTTTTTTAAAAGAAACTAACACGACACTCAATGTATTGTTCTCCAATATTGATTATTGTAGCTGCACTAACATCGACTGAGCTTCTCCCGCACTGCCCACGCCCCGAATTACTTGAGCCCGAAATCGGCCTCAACGAAATTAAGTTATGTTTATGAAAAAAAAAACCAGCGCGTTTGAGGCTTATTTCAATCTTAATATTTTTTTTATTTTAATGAGTCGAGGCTTCTCAGATATAAAAAAAGAAGATATTATAAAAGAAGATATATATCGTATTGTCTCCTACCTTTCTTCTTTATATTAACGAACTGCCTTTTATGTGAAGAACCTATGTGATATTGTACTTTTCGCAGAAGATACGAG
The DNA here is from genome assembly GCA_013403705.1 of Heliconius hermathena. Taxonomy (NCBI): domain Eukaryota; kingdom Metazoa; phylum Arthropoda; class Insecta; order Lepidoptera; family Nymphalidae; genus Heliconius; species Heliconius hermathena. Next base: position 81,566 of record JAAIXJ010000262.1, read on the forward strand.
CACCTCTTCAATATTTAAGGTGGATAGAAAAAAATAAACTCTGACGAAGTGAATAGTGGATTATCGCATATTCTTCGTTGGTTTGACATTAACAATCTAATGTTAAATGCCAAAAAAACTAAATATATTGAGTTTACTTAAGCAAACGTTAAAAAACATAATTCTAGTAATTAAAGGAGAAACTCTTAATGTGACGAAATTAGCAATTTTCTTAGGTATAACTATAGACTCCAAGCTCCAGTGAAACACTCATCTGGAGGCTCTCAAAACTCAGCTCTGCCGCGTTCGCAATTAAAAAAAGAAGAAAAAGACAAATGACGGACGCTAAAACTGTCCGACTAGTCTACTATAGCTATTTTCATAGTATTTCTTTCTTTATCTTATGGACTGCTGCTATGGGGCAGTGCTTCAGATATAAATTCAATATTCATTCTCCAAAAAAGAGCCGTGAGATACATTTGTAATCTAAGAGCTCGAGATTCTCTGCGAGATGTTTTTAAAGATGCAGGTATTATTACAGTTGCTTCACAATTTGTATATTATGACATTCTGTTTTTCCGACAAAATATTCGTATACAATGTCATAGTAAAAATAGTGATAGACATACGATATGAACGAAAAATAAAGATAAACTTGTTACAAGATAACCAAGTTTTCGCCTCGAAAAAGTTAATAAATATTTTTTTTATGGATCTGAGTATACATATATATAATAAAATTCCGCAACGTTTTTTTTATGGAAAAGGACAAGGCAAACGAGCGTTTGGGTCACCTGATGGTAAGTGATTACCGCCGCTCACGACCCCGAGGAGGAGGACAACAACAGAGGAATGTATTCTAAGTTTACCACTACAACAATTTATAAGTATCTGTAAAAAAATACTACAAGTAAAGCTTATTACACTGTTCAAGAATATTTACGCAGGCTAGCTGCCAGTTTATGTAATAATTAAATTATACCATTGACATTGAAAAGAGCAACTTGTTGAGTTTCTTGCCGGCTCTTCTCAGCAGAACTGCCTTGCGAACGGGTGGTTTTTTTATATGTTAATTCGACGATTAAAAAGTGCTTATATTATTTGAATAAAGAATATTTTAAATTTAAATTATCGACGATCATCTATACTAGTACCAAATTTTATTATATAGTAACCCAGTAAGAGTGAAAGCTAACTTTACGCTTGATGACGAAGGAAAGATACCACCGACGATGTCAAAGCTCACTCCGTAACATTCATTTCACACACGTAAGACGCTGTTTATTTCACCTATTCTGTTCTTCAAGCGCTGTTCCAGCTTCATGGGTCTGCCTTGGTGAATCCTGTCCCTAAGATAGGTAATCTCAGAGGCCTATGAAATAGCGATTACCTCTCCACTTTGTTTAGCATCAGGTGAACCGCTAGCCTTTTTGTCTGGTTTTAGTTTATACAAAAAAAATCTATGTTACATTGTCACAAGTAGACCAACTTACTCCGTTCTTTTTCCCTCTCTTATAGAGCAAAAAAGGGGAAAAATGTAAAAAAAATACACTTATATATAATATTATTGTTACATTGCTTACTAAATCTATACTCATAAAACTGAATAATTGAATGTATCAGATAAACGTCATAATAGTTCCATAGAGAGTAAAGGGCGCTCCGCTCCAAGAGTTCTCGAGTGAAGGGTATGTTTAATAATAGCGCTTTAATAATCTATGAAGTTAAAAGGAAATTGTGTTTAGTGATTTTGATAGATGTATTTATGTTTAAATATTTATTGTGTTTACTTGGAGGCGATTGGAATTTTGAGTCTTTATGTTTGAATTTGTTGAGTGGGTTTTATTTTAAATGTTAAATTATTATAATAATTGCTTTATAGCTTCATGCTCTATCTCGCACATATTAGCGTAGGCAGACGGAACCTAGAGCTAAGGCATTCCTTTTCCCACTTTCCGCATATTTTTTGAAACAATGTGTGTCGAGTGGGGAAACTCAACTTCGCACTATGTCTGGTTACCAGAGCGGGAAAATGAACATATTCCCCGCAGAGACTGAACCCACAACTGTTACATTTACAGTTAAAGTCTGTATTTCTACTCCACGACAGTCTCAAAAACTTAAATATTGGGCAGAAATTGAAATATTTAGTTCATATTTAGTATTAAAAGCGAGCAATAGCTCGCAATTTCATTTGCGTGGACTACAAAACGTAAAGTTCAGTATTTCCCGTTCTATGTAGTAGGAATTTCAGAAAATCCAGTCTTAGCGCTCCCCTACACTCCCGTTGGACTTTAAATGCCAAATAACGTTGCATTGCTTTGACTGTGCGTTGTTTGTCAATCTGTGCGTAGTCACTTAATAAAGGAATATATATTTTAATCAATATGAAAATGGACTTTGACCTTTCTAAGACTTTCTAGAGACCTCTCTAAAACAGTAAATATCCTTACTAACGACTATACGTATAGTATATTATTACCTATTATGAATTTGTATTTACTGTGCCCGGCAAAGGATATAAGAATACCTGAAAAGAAATGTCAGCGTATTTTATAATTAGGACACTAAATACAGTTATTTTCTTTGTTACTAAATTATGTAGAAACCAGACTTATTTTCCTCCAGCTGCAGTCAAGGGGTTGTCTAAGGATAAAATAATAAACCTGACGGCTTATAAAAAGCTGGATGACATCAAGTAAACGAGTAAATACCAGATAAGTATCTTGTTAGAGACAAAGGAAGTTGCCAACAAAAGCGGGCCGTATCGTTGTTTTTCACCCTGAAAAGAGCGCAAAGGCTCTGGTGTGAGACAAGGTGTAGGAGTGAAGCGTTAATATATTATAATATTAATAAAAAAAAAATAATTTGGCTAAGTAACTTTTGTAAAAATGTTATGGATAAATAAACAAAATATGTTGAATTAACTCAATAAAAGGATAGCATTTGATTTAATCGTGACGATTGTAGGTTCCATTTCCACTCAGGTACTTTATTGTTATTTATTTCCTCGCTCTATTGACAAGACAAAGCCCAGCGTTGAATTTTGCCTTGAAATAGGTAACCTATGCCTGGATTTGAATACAGTGTGAAGCTAAAAAAAATATTATAGTAAACATTTATTACATTTGTAGACTTGGAGTGGATTGTGGTTTGGTGGATATACGGAGTGTTTTTGTCATTACCATTTTACATGACACCACAGTTTTAACTACTCTATTAAAACCTAATACAATTAAAACAGAAGAGATTTTTCCAAAAATGAAAAAGTGATTTTTTCAAACAAAATAATTAATAAAATTATCGTTGTAAAATAATACGCCATTTGTCAAAAATTACGCACACAGTCACAAACCTATCAAAGCGATAACACCGCTCACGCCTCATTCAAAAAATCGATTCGTAGGTAATGGCGGCAATGTTGAATTGCGTAAAATAGAACGAGAGATATATCTTCCTCGTTCTAGTATGTTTTTTTAAGAATAAAAAGTGGCAGATCGCTTAACGCTTAGTAGTATTTTTGTAGTCGTAGGTTTACGTTATTAGCAACTATTCGTAACTAAGTCACACGAAATACAGTATGGATAAACATCGTGATATGAAAAAGAAAACCTACGTCTAAACAGGTTGAAGTTTGTTGAGGTACCGGTTCGAAATATTTTACATTATATGCTGCCCCCGTAAAAGGAGAGCAAACGCTTCCATTCTGTATAAGATTTTTTAGTTCAATGCGCTATTCTCAAGAACAATGGATTCGAATTGCTTATTATTATTTATTACTATAAAAATATTTATTACGGTATCTGCGGTAAGAACTATGGCATATTTTTCAATTGACAGCCTTATAAGAAAATACGTTCTTTTTCATACAATGTCAACAATTGTAACAATTTTAAATTAAAAATTGTAATTAGTTATACTAAATAATAATAATTAAATATAAATATTAAGGTTTCAGTTAACTTATTTAAAAAAAAATAATATTAAAAATGTAACTTTTTATTTATTTTGTGACAGGCGTCAAGTCTGTGTTCATTACATGAGCATTTTTCTTACTTGGTAATTACTCGATACTACTTTTAGTATTTTTTTTAATATGTGGAGGAACGCAAAGCATATTTATCAAAAACATATTTTCTTTTCTGTGTTCGCCAGACTCACCAACTGCATTATTTTGTTCGGCCTCAGTTGTCGATGTTGAACTATACTTCATAACGTTTAAAAGCTAGAATAACAGTAGCATAATCTCTTACTGCTAGATGGATTTATGTTTCTTTTCTCTTATAATAATAACTGACGAATTGTGTTTCAAATAAATAATAAAAAAAACTATGAAATATAGGTGTCACGTTACTACTATCCTTCGTCGATGCGACGAGTCATGGTTGCTGGAATGGCGTATCCTACACTATTCGTACTAACGTTTTTCACAAAAAACGACGAGATTAGCCATAGTGTGAAAGAAGTGCGCACACATCGCACGCGAATTAGTTTGATTCAATGAAGGTTAGTAATCTAGGATTTAAAATCAACAGAAAACAAATCAGATCCTAGATCTGGCTAGAAATAATTTTTAGGTGCCGCAGCTGTTACATGAACATATAATTAACTATTTTAACTAACTACTTCTATCATTTAACCACGAACTTAAATAATACAAATATAGTTAATCTATGAATAAAAACGCTTTGACGTATAACTTACACCGCAAAGTCCCAAAGTCTTCACTGTGTACACAGATCTCAACTCCACAATAGGTGGCGTTGTCAGTGCCAGTTGCTCTTTACAACTTTAAACAATAATACCTTCTAACTGCAGGTTTAATTGAACTTCTATCTCCTAGAATGGAAACAATAAAATTATTACGTGTCTTATACTATTTTGGTCGCAACATAATAGAATATTTTAGCATTTCAAGGATAATAGTCTGGAAGGGCTCAGCATTTGTATAGTATCCTGTTGAGATTGTAAGAATATAGAAATATCCATCGCGGCAAGGTTATTTATTGTTAGTATTTATGTGATCGTTGTGTTCTTAAATTTTTAGGCCGTCGTGGCGCATGGGCAGCATCTGACTCTGAACGCGAAGGTTATGGATTCGGTCCCCACTACTTAATTATTATAAAAATAATATAATAAAAAAAATATATTTTTATTTATTCGCTCGGTACCTATTGTGTGACATTGAAGTCCGCCACTAAACAGGCAATGTTACGAAAATCGGAAGGAAAGTGGGGAACGGAGTGTCTTAATACTAAGTCCAATTACCCATTCTGATGGTTGGGAAAAAAATATGACGTACTGTCAAAATAATTTCTTGGTATGTTCCTAAAATATAATATAATATAATATAATATCAAAATAGACGTTACCGCCACTTAATATACCCCGAATACAGATATCTAAATGCGCGAACACTTAGATATATTTAATATAAATAGATATTTGAAAAAAATAAACGTTATTCATTAAAAATAGCTTTAATTAATATCTAATCCCTTGTTCTCGTTTGACCTTCGAAAACAAACTAATTGATGCTGGAAGCTTAAATAAAAAGCTTGAAGATTCCCTGGAGGACAAATATTAAGGAGCTGATGACAGTGGACGATGCAAACGAGGCTCNTGCTTAATATAAATAGATATTTGAAAAAAATAAAGGTTATCCATTAAAAATAGCTTTAATTAATATCTAATCCCTTGTTCTCGTTTGACCTTCGAAAACAAACTAATTGATGCTGGAAGCTTAAATAAAAAGCTTGAAGATTCCCTGGAGGACAAATATTAAGGAGCTGATGACAGTGGACGATGCAAACGAGGCTCCGAAAAACACGTTTGGCGTTACTTAACGTTCCATCGCTGCGGCTGCTGGAGTTAAAAAAACAAAAACCATAAAATAAAATAACATTGTTAAAAATCTAGCCACTTATTTTACTACTAAAATATTTTTTAACATATTGTAATATCTACTTTTAATACCACATAAACTTAGCTAGCTTCGTTCAATTAAGATAATACAATATTTATGAGGTTTAAAGATGCATTCCAATTCGAGGGTCCTCTCGTAACCCCAACCACCTTTACCACTTTGCCACAAGACTAAAACAATTGAATATGTTGAATATTTTATATACGCCTTTGTGGCACAGTAGCGTAAGTAAGAGCTTTACTTTATGTTGATTGTGAGTTTCTACCAATTAGAATATGTTTTACCAACAGAATAAACAATTGATTCTAATAAAATATTTTTAGTATTTTTAACAGTTTTAAAGTGTTATTCCACACTTAGAAACAATAGTATTAGAAGTATGTTTTCATTACCTATAGTTTCGTTCTCTTCTTTGTGCTTGTATCAGCAATTTTTTTTTCTTTTTTGCTGTAACTACGTCCGGACAATTTTTTTAAAAACATTTTCACACTAAGCTAATTTGTTTAACAATTGCGTCGATTCCGAGTTCGAGGTATTGCGGGAGTTTTTTGTTTTACGGTTACCCTCGTCAGCAAGGTAGGCAGATGGAATTTGGGAATCTAGTGTAAAGACACTCCGTTCCCATTAAGACACTTTTGTTCCCCACTTTCCGCCAAATTCTCAAAGCATTGCATGTTGAGAGGCTTTGCCTCGTTACCAGAGCGAATAAATAATAATATTAAATATTGTAGTAGAATTGAACCCACAACATTAAAATTTTTATTTTTATTTATTAATGCGCCACGTTGACCCCAATGATGATGATATAAGGAAAATATATTAAAAAAGTCAAAATCATTCTTCCCTTACTACAGCAATATCTTTATTTTTGAGTAAAACTAACATGTGAATTAAAAAATCCACAGCAACACTCCACTAAAACTAAAAATAATCCAGAAAAGCTATATTTGTGTGGTAAAATAGAAAAAAAATCTAGTAGCTCTCATGTTTGGCCGTACCAACTTGGTAATGTCAATCGGACGACAGCTGAAAAACAACAAGAGTAAATGATAGCAAAGCGAAAATAACTAATGAATTTCCTTAGTCATCCCCACGTTTTGCTAAACAACTTCGGACTGAGGCGAGTTAAGCTGGATAGTTATGTGGAAAGTACACAGTGTATAAACTTTCATATAGTAAAAACGTTGATGTACCAGTATTTCAAAACAAATAGAGAAAATCAAAAAATTGTTTCTCATATTTTAAACTCTTGTTAAAACATCGTTTGGTTCAATTGTCACTCGAAGGCAAATTCAATTTTTTTTTAATTTCTTTACTTAGGTGACAGGACAAAGCGCATCGTTATGTTCCTTCATTCAACACGTAAAGTATCAAAAATTGGGCGGAAAATAGAAAGTAAAGTGTCTTAACACTAGGCTTTCTCTCCTTATCCTGCTATGCAGAAAAGAGTGTTGAGTGGCGGAAATCAACACCGCGCTTTGCCTCGATACCAGAGCGAATAAATTAAAATATAAATTTTAATAAATATTCAAATCCTGCTATACCAAAATTTTCAAACGCAATCAAAAACGAAACCCAATATACTGTGCCCCATAATGAGTATGCAGAAATATGTGAGACAGTGGAATTGTAAACTTTGTGTAATTTCTATTTCGTGATTGGAACACGGGGAGGACACCTGAGCCTCTCTCTCTCTGTCAACCGGTGACAAATATCCCCTCTTTTTGCTTACATTTAATATGTATGACTTTAAAAGCTTTATGGCAACGACACTTTGCGTTGTTACGCTTTCGCCTTTTATTACACTTGCTTTACTTTACTAATGAAACCAACTAGCGATGCTGCAGCGAACTTCGTGGTAATTTAAATTTTTATTGATATCTTACTTGGAGTTATGGAGTAAGTTTTTTTTATTTAGGTTCATATTATTTGCCGCATACGCGTAGCAATGTAGAGAACCTGGCGTTGAGTGACGGAACTTAATGCCATTATTTGTTTTGTTACCAGAGAGGGAAATTTAAGATATAAAATAACATTTTATATAAAAAGGTTTACGTGAGTATATTGAAAAATGATTCAGAATCGTAATTAACTTCTGCGATAACAAAATAAATCGATCAATATCTTAATAATGGGACGGTTTTTGATATTAAATTGTTTTTATTTCTCAATCTGATAAGAAAAAAACGCGGTTGTAAAATTCAATAATTATTATGCATCGGACCCCCACCAGGTAGATCGACGATCTGGTCAAGGTCCGCATGGAGTTGCTGACCGTTGGCACTGCAGGACCGAACGCTGTGGAAATCCTTAGGCCTCCCGGTCTATTGATGTATATTGTTTAGTGATGATTAATATACAATATTCCGAAATTGGACAAAAAGTTGAGAACGGAATGTCTTAACACTAGATTCTCTCTGCCTACCCTGTTATAATGCCGGAAAAGTGTCAATCGCGGACATTTGATAACATTACATACACATACCTCCTACAAAGTTTTAACTCACAACAAAAACAAAGAAGGTTCACCTTCGAACAGTTTTATAACACATAGTATACCTCTATAGTGCGATATAAAGGGTACTACTAACCCACATTGAATACCAGGTATACTAAATAATAAATTAGACTACCTAACTTCGCACCGGCTTTCGCACCTAAAAACTTTACAGTGATGGGTTCAGTGCAGAATTTTTGATCTTTGTATTTTCACGTAAATTTTATCTTATTTTCTACTGAAATTTAGGTAACTTTTCCTTTAGAAGATGGAAAAACTTGTTGTTGAAAGCTTAATAGATGAAATTAATTTGACGTTATTTATTGAGGTTTATTTTTTTATTATAGAACTAGCGACCCGCTCGCGGCTTCGCCCGCTTGAATTAGATNTAGTAACCAATGATGGTTGTGGATTCGATTACAACTGAAATAATTTTTATTTGCCTGCTCTGTTACGATAAAACTGGAAAATGGAAGCCGTCCCCAGATTCCCTTTGTTTACTCTGTTGTGTGCGGGATACAGCGTGAAGTGAAAAATATAAATATATAATTAACAAAAAATGCACGTAAGAAAGGCTGAGTGCGGCAACTAGTACAATATAATATAATATTCATCCGCTAGCAAATACTTGGTACAACCACCCTTATCAGACTCATCTGCGCTGTTCAAAATTATGTAAGTACTACTGTAATAAAAGTAGATATATAGTAATGTAACGGCACCTCTGAGCTCACTTCAAAAGATAACCTAGTTTCAACCCTAATTTTTACAACTCAAGGCAGAATTATTAAGACGCATTCATATTCTGGCGTATACGGTACTAGCTTCAACTTTTACTTTGAATGTGAATCTGAAAACTGAAAAATGTATAGAAATGTAATTTTGTGTGGAATAGCTGATTTTATATTTTTTTTTATTGTTTTGTTTTATTTTATAAGTAACTATTAATTTGAGGCCGTCGTGGTACAGCGGTATTAAAACTGTGAAAACGGTTGTAACTCAATGCTCCCTGAGGGAAATGAATTATTTTTATTTTCTCGTTTTAACAACAATATGGAATGGAATGACATATAACAGAAGGTTGCCATTACTCACTCAGCTGAAAAAAAATATTGTGATTCAATCGACTAATACAAAAAAAAAGTTTTTTTTTTAATTTCTAATAAAATAAATGTAAGCAAAGTAGTACCTATAAAATAAAAGATAGCTAACATAGTATGATTGTAGTTTTAGTTTAACTCAAAAGCGTCACGACTGATATCAATAACTAAGGTAATCCACACCTAGGAAAGAAAAATACTTATTTAGAAAACGTATAAAAAATTGAACGTAGCGGGACTCGAACCTGCGCCTCCTGGAAACCGACCAGGCGCTCTGACCACTAAGCCATGCGTTCTCATCAAACTACGTCGAAATTTTTATACGCTTGTTACAACTTATTTATGTTGTTAGCATCTCTGTAGTGAGTTTTTTACAAATTTCCGCCACCCAAAGATAATTACTAAGAATTATCGTCTGGCAAGAGAGAATGCAGATATAAAGTATTTTTCTTTCCTTAATTATTATATTTTTTAATAAATAATAATTTTTAAGCCTTTAATAAATATATAATCGATGTGCTTAAAAGACGTTATTGTGTTACTTTTAATTGAATTTGAAAAAGATATTTTTCAGTTTGACATTACTAGCTAATATTTGAGAATGGTGATGGCTTTCGCTTCTAAGGCCGTGAGAGGGAAATAGCAGCTTAAGGAATAAAATGTGTAAATTTTTACAAACTCGATTTTTGAGAGATGAGTCCACGAAATATTCAAGAATTGTTTAATCTAATTGAAAGTTTGAAATCAATTTTTTTCTTTTTATTGTTATTAATTTATCCATAAAATAAAAATATTTTTACTATGTTCTAGTAAAATGATCGGATAAAATAATATAATACAAATGAGTTTATTATTCTTTCTTCTATAAAATTATTTGAGATAGCTACGATACGTTTCAACGTGTAAAAAATATTCCCTTTCAAGTTAATTTTAAGTTTATTCACTTGCAGCCCGTCGTAGAGTGACTAATTAGAATTCCAGACATATTTTGTTCTAATTCATTCGTGCTTGCTTCAATATGCTTCGTGAATATAAGTATTTCATAGAAATAATATGTTCTTCTATAACGATAAAAGAAAACATAATATATACATTTATACGTTGTCTTGATACTAGGTTCCGTCTGCCAACTCTTCCTACGTGGGGTAAGGCGTACAACTGAAAAATATTTAAGATAACTTTAAGTTCCGCCATTCAAAAAGCAAATATCCAAGAATTCGACGGAAAGTGGGGGACGGCAGTATCTTAATGTCTGCGTACTGTCTTAACACTAGGTTCCCAGATTATCTCTGCCTACTCTCTTATGTGCGGAATCTATATCCCACGTGAAGCTTTAAATTATAATAAAAAAAGTAAATAAAAGTCATGAAATCAGAAGCTCAAAATCACTTCAAACTTACCTAAATATATTTCAAAATCAAGCTTTCTTTAACAACTTAATAATATTAACCAAGAAACAAAAATATTTGTTTTCTATTAGTAGTTACTAGACAACAGTACACGTTACTTGGACAATTAATAAATAAATAATAATGAAAACGACCATAGATTAAATCTAATATTCTTAAATAAATTTCCCTTGCCCAAACCTCGAACCGACGGCCTCCATCATTGTTATACTAAGCTAATATTATTTCCCAAGAAAATACAAAACACTAACGGCATGTTCATACATTGTCTATATAGTATGAAAGCTTACCGCGTCGTTTGTATGACAATATAATTTACATAAGCGCCGCGGTATCTGTAAGTAGGGGGTTAACTGGGAATTATAATTGGAGCCATGTCTTAGAAATAAGTCATTACTCTTATGGATTATATTGTTTCGTTAATTTGTATGATAAATTAATTTTATATTGTTATTTGCACACTAGTGACGCGCTTGCGGCTTCGCCCGCTCTGAATCTGAATTACGTTCGCACAAATATATATAAGATCGGANTATATATATATATATTTATGAGGCTTTTTAAATAAAACAAACACTGTATAATAAATATACGCGATTAATCAAGTAATTCTGAGTTTCTAAAAATGTTTAATTATCGCGAAATTCAAAGATCTTATCACATTTCTTATGTTTATGTTCCTCCTCTGGTAAACAAATGTCTTGGAAATTGACAGTAAGTGCCAAACGGAGAATTTTTAGTGTTACTAGGTTCTCCGAGCCCACCCTGGTATATGTGTAACATAATGTCGTTTTTGTTTTTTTCAAACCTACACGTATATTCATGGTGTAAAGATCCAAATGAAGAAAACTTTTTAACTATAATTTATCGCTGGAATACATCTCGAAATGAAATCTAGCAATCGCTCCAGCTGAAAGATTTCATCATCATCGCTCATGCCTGGAGGAGTTTCATTAGTAGAACCATATTTTTCTTATTGCTACAAATCCATTTCAAGTATAGCGCTAAATATTTTATGTTAGCTTTGGTTCCTAAGAAATTTAATTTTTAATATCTTCTTTCTTATCTTTATTTCTTCGCTCTAGTGTCGAGGCGGTGTAGCGTTCAGTTCCGCTATTAAGACGTAATGGCCTCCAAAATTAGGCGGATAATGTGGAATGGTCCTGCTTATCCTGCTGAGTGCGGGATACAGTATAAAGTTGATTTTTAAGAGCTTGTATCCTAAATATTTGTTTATTGTTCTGCTTAATTTTTACAACAATCTTACATTGTAATTTATAACCTAATAAAGTAATAATAATCAAAAAACAAAATACTCTACTTCTACTTCTAATCAAAAAACAAAATACTCTACTTCTACTCTTCTTCTATAATGGTATACCATTTTAATTATTATACTTGGTAAAATAAACGAACCTTACAGAGATAAAACATTCATGTTTTTCGTCCCATTTTTTTTGTTTTCTTTGTTTTTATGGAAGCAATACAATAAAATTTATGAATATTAATCATATTTCTCATAATATGGTTATATGTCAAATATATTAAAAGCTATTTAATAAAGTATATCTATATTACATTTCGCATTTAATGGACAACAAGCATCAAACTCAGGTGTTTTTACAGTGAGTGATCGAGTATTCCAATGAGAAATGGTCATTTTTAGCTCAATTCAATCGCAGATTGCCTATTTAAATCTAAAATATTTGTCATTGAAAAATGTACCCGCCGAGATGATTAGAAGTAAACAACGAGTAGGCACCTATCTTTCATATTAATTTTATTTTAATTTTCATTTAAATTTATTTCAATTTGATTCCTTAGTATAATATTGCTATATTAAAACTAGAAATAACTAGAGGCCAGTCATGGCGCAGGGGCATAAGCGTGCGACTGTAAACGTGACATGTTGTGGGTTCGATTCTCCCTCAACGAAATGAAAAATTTAATATTTTCATGCAAAGCCTCGTTAGAGCGAGGAATCGCTCTGGTAACAAGGCAAGCCGCGGCGTTGAGATCCGCCATTCAACACGCAGTGACTCCAGAATTTGACGGAAAGTGGTGAACAGAAGCGTCTTAATGGGTAAAGTGGTATTTAAATAAGTACAAAATTTATGGCTAAGAAGCGATATAGTGGAGAAATTTTAGTTTCACCTAGCATAGTAAAACTTCATACTCTTCTCCCTACACTCAATCCAAATAGTAACATTAGGCAATCATCATCATCATCATCACTTGCCTAATCTTATCGGCTTATATATTTTTTTACCTTCACGCTGTATAACGCGTATAGCATGGTAGATAGAGGAAACCTGAGAACTTAGTGTTAAGACACTCTGTTCCCATTAAGACACTTTATCAGCGCATAATTTATGAACAATTTTAAATTTCAGTTTACAGTCTGTGATATACTGGCGTATAACTCGAGCAATACAGAGCAGAGGGCTTCGATGTAATTACAAATTTACTCTATAACAATAATATTTTGCGAACGTTTCAGATACTTTGGTCTTCGTGGTTGTGGTTGTTTAATTAATGTGATTATTTTGGTGCATTACGTTGTTTTGAATTTATTAGCATTTCAAATTCATTGACAGATGTATTATTGAGGTCTGTGTTTGACTCTTAACGCGACAATAATGAGTTCGATTCCTATTCGGTGGAATGATTTATTTTCATTCCTGTGTTTCACCACTCAACACGCAATATTTCACCACTTAATTTTGTAAGCTTGATGGAAATGTCTTAACACGAGATTGCTTCTGTCTAAACTGTTTTATGTTTGATGCGGCGTGAAGTAAAACCAAATGGACCAAAAAAACCCGATTGTATAATCTAAATATATGTACAAAATAACACTGGCACAGTCAAGACATATGCAACGACGAGTAATTTATCAAAATCAGTTCACTGGCTTAACACTTATAAGAAAATAAAGGAAAGAAGGACACACATACAAACATAACATCATTTGTGGGTTTCGCAGCAACCGAGTAAGAAATCAATTTTAGTTTTGTAACAAAAATGATAAGTGTTTATTTTGTTAGGTAAATCATGAATCTTCTTTTTTTTTACTTTCAAGCTGTATCCCGCAACCTGCATATAGTAAAATAGGCAGACAAAACCTGGAAAATTCTCATTAAGACACTTCCGATTCCTAATATCCGCTGAATTCTGGTGACATTGGATGTTGAATAGCGGAACTCAATGCCGCGCTTTGCCTTGTTACCAAAGCGGAGAAACGAATATTAAATATTTTATTTCCCCGAGTGGCAATCGAACTCACAGCCTGTCGCGTCTACAATAGCATGCTTGTGCCCCTGCACAAAGACAGACCTCAGTGTTAAATAAAAGTTGTTTTTTAAATATTCATAAACATTCAAAATCGTCGTAATACAATACAGTGTAAATAATTTTAACTCACTAATTAATTAGGAAGTCCTGAACGTAACAAAGCTGGAAAGCTTTAATTTATTACTAAAACCGCAATTTTCATAAAAGTTTATAATAAATAAGCTTAAAAAGGCCTTATCTTAGGGCGCTGTGAATTTATATTAATTGTATTAGGTAAATCTTGTTAAATTTTAGTAATATGTAAATTTGTAAATGGTTTGAGGTGCCTATATTGTAGGTAAAAGGGTAAACTTCGAGAATTTATAAATTACAAGATATTTTTTGTAACAATGTTAGAGTGGGTTGAAATCTATATGAGATTCTAGATAAATAATTGCATGTTTTACTTATTGGGAGGGTAAGCAGAGAGGATCCAATGTGCAGTTCCACTAGTGAACAAACAATGTCCCAAAAAGTGGGGGCCTTAGTATCTTAAAACTTGTTTTCCTTTGCTGACCCTGCTACGTGCCAGATAAAAAATGAAGCATAAAAAAGTTAAGAAAAGAAATAGGTATATTTACATACAAATATAAGAAACCCAAAAATACATACCAAAATCAACATAGCATCTATCTTAGAAGGTTTAACATTGAAATTTCCACTGGGACATGTCCAGAACTGAGGGAATATTTAATTTTGGCTATGGAACGTAAGCTTAATCCACAGTTCCTAGATGAATACTTAATGGTTCCGGCGTTGTGTTTTGAATAACTGTTTATTAAACAGAACTGTTATGCAACTAGTGTTCATGAATACGAATTTTTGAATTGGTTATTTGGGTTTTTTTTTGTATTGATGTTGTAATATAGTTTATTTAAAATTATTGCTTTTTGTTTTTGTATTAAATTCAACACTTATGTAATTGATTTTTGATCTGTTGGTCGGCGTGAATAGCGATTTGGATTGTACACTTTTGGCTTATGTTCACAGTTTACTTTATTTTTTCAGCTTCATGCATTCCGCATATAGTAGGGCAGTCAGAGAAAAGCGCCGAATTTTTGAGATATTACGTAGAAAGAATGGCCGAATATGGTCAGAAAAATCACTTTCGTATTATTTCGATGACTCATAAAAATACGTAGTTATGCAATAAGTAAGCACAAATCCTTTATAATTTGTAATAAATATAGTAGATATATACTTGTTTCATATCACCTGTCGGGTTAGCGGTATCTGGACGATCTGGTTGTAATTAATTCGGCTTAATATGGGCCGTCACCTCGAAACAATGCTTAGTTAAGGGATTTCATACAAATAATTTATAATTATAATGTTCAAAATATTTGTATTTGATTTCTGCTGTTCTTTCTTTCTTTCTTTCTTTATTTTCGATATAATACAAATTTGATGTTAATTTAAGAGAAAATATTTAAGTGTGTATCGTGCTTGAACCGATTGTAAAATACTACGTTTTCTACTATGTAAAGATATAAAAGGGTTTATCCTAGCTTGATAAAACACAAGACGTGTTATGAGTATGTACCAAAAGATGTATTTCTTTTGATCTTATTATAAAATAAGATCTTTGATTTTCATTATTATTACACAATTTAAACAAACTATTTAACTGGATTAATTGCGTAAATACCGCTATCCGTCGGATGAAGACAGAAGCGCGGAGTTGAGTTCCGCCACTCAACATGCTGGCATGAAAATTAAGAAGTCCGCGAAGAAAGGAGTGTCTTCACACTAGGTTCCCACTGGCTGCCCTAATAAACCAGTGAAAGCTGCTCTCCAATAAATAATCTAGCACATCTAAAAATGGGTCATAGTTTCAAAAATATCAAGCTGTCTTCTATTCTATTTACAGATTACTCTCAATGTCAAGACCAGACAGTCTAGTGGAAACGAAATGTGATACAGTTTTGTGTTGTGAAGTACAATTTTCTTGCTGGTTATTTGTCACTTTGTATTAATATACGCCAAGTCGGCGTCCGGAACTTTGTTAGTGTGGACTTTAGCATGTAAAATCCTGTTTTTTTTTCCCTTTTCCATGGTAGACAAATCATCTCTTAGTGCTCGCTTACTCTTACTTCTTTCGCTTAGCTCTGGAATGAAGTGTCTTAACACTAAATTACCTCTACCTACATAGATTTTTTTTTCTCATGATTGTAATTTTCTCGATATATACTAATATATTAAATTATATTTCAATTTGAAAGCAATTTATTTTGCCATATTAATAACAACTCTCGCTAAGCAACAAGGAACTTTGTTGTTTTAACAAAAAGTTGCCCAAAATGGGTTTCCTGAACTCTTACGTGCGCTGACTCAACCTTAAGAGACATAACATAATGATTTATAAAAATATTGTCCTTTAAAAAATCTACTGAAAAAGTCTGCGATATTATTTGTTAACCCTGAAGGTTGAGCTACAGGAACCATTTTAATATATTTAATTTAAATTTATCGGATTATTGTTAATGTGTTTTTTTATAATTTGGCATTCATCCTTATCAAAATAAATATAATATTAGGACAATGAATAAATTCTCGCTGTTTTTTGAAAGCTGGCGTTGCGGCACGCAGTGCATGGAATTTCGTACGGTAACGAATCACCAAAGTAGAACTATATGTAACCTCAAATTATAGTAGAATTGTGTTTACTACAGTGTCAACTACATATTTATTTTCCCTTTGTGAAAATGTGTACTTTTGCGCCAAATAAAGTGTTTTTGCGGGGAACTTTATTGCACTGCTTTATTCAGAAAAAATCTGCAGCAGAAGCACACAGAATTCTCGTTGAGACAATGCTTTGTCGAATACAACGTGCAGAGACTGGTTTAGGCGCTTCAAAAGTAATGATTTTGACCTTGAAGACAAAGAGCGTTCTGGAGCACCGACAAAATTTGAAGACAGAATTGGAGGCATTGCTTGAAGAAGATCCATGTCAGACGTTAGTAGAGCTCGGGAAAACGTTACAAGTAGATGCGTCAACAGTTTCAAAACGTTTAAAAGCGTTAGGAATGATCCAAAAGCAAGGGCATTGGGTGCCGTATGAGTTGAAGCCGAGAGACGTAGAACGACGTTTTCTCATGTGTGAATTGTTGCTTCAACGGCAAAAGAGAAAAGGTTTTCTGCACCGTATCGTCACTGGGGATGAAAAGTGGATTCACTACGACAATCCAAAGCGAAAAAAATCGTGGGGCATGCCGGGTCACGCATCAACATCGTCGCCAAAACCAAATATCCATGGTTCTAAGCTTCTTCTCTGCATTTGGTGGGATCAGCAGGGCGTAATTTATTATGAGCTGCTTAAACCTAATGAAACTATCAAGGGAGCTCGCTATCGACTTCAGTTAATACGTTTGAGTCGCACTCTGAAAGAAAAGCGGCCAATATACGAGGAGAGACACGACAAAGTGATTTTATTACATGATAATGCTCGGCCACATGTGGCAAAACCAGTCAAAACTTACCTGGAAACACTTCAATGGGAAGTTCTACCCCTCCCGCCGTATTCACTGGACATAGCCCCCTCCGATTACCACTTGTTTCGATCGATGGCGCACGGTTTAAGCGAGCAGCGCTTCTATTCTTTTGAAGAAGTCGAAAAATGACTTGATTTCTGGATTACCTCGAAAGATGAGTCGTTTTTCCGACGGGGGATTCAATTGCTACTATAGAGATGGGAGAAAGTGGTCTCTAATGATGGACAATACATAAATAGGCATCGGAGTGTCTTAGCACTACCATATGCCGGATGCAGTGTGAAGCTGAAAAAAAATATAAGTAACGTTATAAAGAACCCTTCAAAACATTGAATTCAGGGACACGTGATCTACAATATTAAAGCATGTTCCAAGCCCGCGAAAGCAATAAAAACAAACAAATAGCACGTAAAATAATACTGTGAGCTTTGCTGGGGGCCTTCGGGAATTTATTCTGATGCCTTAAATCCTTATTTATATGATATCGCTATAATTCATCCGAATTTCCAGCCTTGGACTCGGCGTTCCTTGAAGGTGAAGCTTATCTAAGATTTAATGTGCAGATATTGTTTATTGAATTGTTTTTTTTTGTAGTAAATATCGTTTTCTAATTTAATTTAACAAAATAAAACATAATGTTTAAATTTTTTTTAATACCTCCGAATATATGTAATACTTATATGTATGTAGATGACACGTAAAAGTTTTTGTAATATAATGTCATGAAAACGTATTCTTGTACCTATATATCCCGAAACGGGAAACTACAAAGTAGCCATGATCGTGAATTCCACGCAAGCAAAACCACGAGAGATATACTCGTATAGTTAAAACTAAGCAGCAATTTCTCAGTTTCCACTAAATAATGGCGTGACTCATATGACACTTTTTGCCTACCCAGAATACAACAAATATTGATTAGATAATGAAATATTTTTATTATTTGTTATACTTTGTTGTATAAAACATATGACATCATTTAAAAAAAAATTGGTGGCGCAGGGGCACAAGCGTGTGGCTGTAAATACGATAGGTTGTGGGTTCGAATCCCACGCGAAGAAATATAGTATTTAATATATTTTAAACTTTTAGGTCTGGTGACGAGGTTTACCTTTGTGCAGTGTTGAGTTTCGCTACTCAATATGCAATGAATACGGCGGAAAGTGAGAAGAGAAGTGTCTTAATGAATTACTACTTACTAGATTCCCAGGGGCCAAATGGCTATCCTGCTACGTGCGGGATATAACGTGAAGCTAAATAAATAAATAATTCCTCAATATTCCTTATCTTTGTTTACATTAAAGTAGGAATGCATCATACTAGAATGTACCAAAATATCAGTTCATATCGAATCCCAAGATAAATCTCAAGGGCCTGAATCACCTTAATCTTAAGATAAAAATTTTAAGTATAAAGAAGATAAAATGAGGTAAATCCTTCAGTGTTATTAGAAATCTTCTAAAATCCATTTGGTATTATAAAAATGTCTGTGTTTATAAAATTAGTATTATTTTTAACAGTGTTTCTTGTTATAGATTATTGTCAATCTGATAGTTTGATAATAGGTAACGTAACGGGGCGGCTAGTTTATGTCGATAATATTAAGCGTTCGTCTATACCGATGAAAGTTTGCACCAAAAGCATTTTCTACAATGGGGATCAACCAATAAAGGTGTGTTTTTTTATTTTCACTCATCTCGTGCAATCTGGTAAGGTCAAGGAATGTAATGTCTCCCTCGGTTCCATAATTCACCCATGTATACCGTTTGCATACTGTGAGACAAACATTTTTTTTAAATAAATTAAATGAAATTAAATCAGCTTCACGCTGTATCTCGCGCACAGCAGGGTAGAGGGAACCTAGTGTTAAGACACACCGTTTCCCACTTTCCGCCGAGTTCTGGAGGCATTGCGTGCGTGAGTGGCGGAACTCAATACCAGAGCGGAGAAATTAAAATATAAATATAAGTAAATATTTCATCTCTTCGAGTGTGGATCGAACCCACAACCAGTCGATTTTACAGTCACACTTTATGCCCCTGCACCACGACTGAGTTTTTAAGTGTGCAATACAGTTTAAAAATGTAAAAAAAAATCATATCCTTTTGATTATAGATAGAATAATGTTGTTTATTTTTTTTATTTTACCCATTTTTTCCGCTCAGCTGGGTGGGTGGGAAGAGGGAATTTACTATTCAGACACTCTGTTATCTATTTTCTGCTCAAATTAAAGACAGTGAATGTTGAGTGGAGGAGCTAATTGTCGCCCTTTGACTTACAAAGAGGGTAAAATGAAACATTTAAATCCACTTATTCTAAATCTGATGGTGTTCCTTGATAATATATATTTTTTAAATTACTCCACAATATTATTACTTTTTTTTGTAACTACAGGGTATATCTGTAATTGATAAGACGTCGACAAAAGCAAAGGCGTCAGTGACATCCGGGGGAGTTGGATTCACATCCATCAATATAAAGATGAAGAGCGAACGCGGCGAAGGACTTAATTACCAAATACAAATATTTGTTTAAATATTAATATAAAATATATACATATTTATGTGAAAATACTTTTAAAGCTGTGAAATTAAACTATTTTATAATAAAAAAATATATATTCATAAAAATGTATTGTTTGATTGAACTATTCAGTTGATATGTTTTAGCTTCTCGATGTATAGCATATTTCATATAGCAGGGTAGGCAGAGAGATCTTAATGTTAAGACGCCTCGTCCTGTACTGGTACCTTCTGCCCAATTTTCGAAAATTTGCGGGACACTAAACCAGTTTTCATCTTGTTACTTTTGAACCATATCCACACTCGGTTTATACGGATTTTTATTTTTTATTATTTTTTCTTATTTTCCCTATTTTGTGCAATAAACTAATATAGCTCTTATCTAAATATTCTACAGTTGTTATCTATACGTAGTATAAAAACAATAAAAAAAATATATTACAGATACTATATATGTCTGTAATACATAAATAATAATATAAATATGTATATATTTATATTAACTAATAGATCTTTATAAAATAAATGCCTTGATTCAATTTTTTTGTCAGTCTGTCTGTTTTTACACAGATATCTTCTGAACTTCTGGATTCAAATCGATTGAATAAAACTTTATTTATGGTGCAGCTACTAGATCTGTGCACAGACAAGGCCATATTTGATTTTGAAGACTTTCCATTTGATGTAGAGTTATAGTGATCGCGTTAAACTATAAGAAATAATTGAATCCATATCAAAAGTTGTTATTGCTACTAGTTTTGGATAAATTGTATAATAGATTAATCTTAACTGTAAGTAATAAAGTAAAACCAAATTTCAAATTTTTGTAACGCAGGTTCTTTTCATTATTATATTCTATTATATCTTTACTAGCGACTCGCCCACGGCTTCGCCCGCTTAAAATACATGATTATTGATTTAATAAGCAGATTTGATTGACAACTATAATTACTTCTAATATGATTTTTTTACGACATTATCGTCAAAGAATTTTTGATTGTTTTAAATAAAAAAATACGACCATTGTTGATATTTGTATTTATAAAATATACATAAAGCTAATTATTTATTACACGTATATATTTTTGTAATTTTATGTTCTTTTCACCTATATAATATACTCTGTTAAATGTGCTGATGTCAGTGAATAATTTAATTTACTCATTCAGAAACAGCCTTAAATGTTAAATTATTGATTTGAAGGATTCATAATATTCTTTGTAAAATAACTGTAATAATTGCATATTAACTCCTGTACAGTTTTTAAATTAGTTACATATATTATATGAACGAACCAACCAAAAAATCTTTGTATTTACTTGATATTTCTTTCAAGATCGTTCTTTATCTCTGTGTTGAATTAATTACGACTTCTTTCAAATGACGATAACTTTTTTTTTAATGAACCGATTTTGATGAACTAAACTTTAGTAGTTAAGTTGAGTTAAAACAAAGCAATTGGTGAAATTTTCAAGTAAATCGGTTCAGTACTTTCAGAGAAAAATGCGGACAAAAATATGTCGACAGACAGACAGACAGACAGACAGACAGGCAAAAAATTCAAAAAAAATCTTTTTGCTTTCTATTATTCTTTTTAAGTGTCCCTCTATCCATTTCAGTCAAAATTACTAAATGTACAGACAAAATATTTTTACTGTCTTATTATATATAGAGATAATTAAGTATTTAAACGTTTTAAAAAGAAAACGTTTATAAATTACCAAACTATATTATATACTATTATATAATATAACTTTAAAGAAAATTCTAATCATAATCAAAATGGTGATAAGTAACTTTTGTGAATTTAGCATTTATTTTATAATAGAGTGAGTAGAGTGAATAGAGATTGTTATTTCGAGCACAATATACGCTAGGCTAACACAAAAGTAATTGCCTGTATCGATATTATTGAAAAGCTATGAAGATTGAATGGAAATTCACGTTAGTCGTCGCATATTGGTCAGTGGCGGCGATGCGTAAAACGTGTAGACCAGGGGGCCGATGCTTACATTTTTTGCGTTAATATATTTTTTTGTGTCATAGTTTTAATATCGCTTCGCAAGGTAGGGAACCGGAACCTAGTGTTAAGATATTACATTCCCCACTTCCCACCCAATATTCGAGACATTGCATCTTAAGTGGCGGAATTCAATGCTGCACTTAATTTTGTTACCAGAGTGAGGAAGTGGTTGAATTTATTTTCTCGAGTGGAAATCGAACCGACAATCATTGCATAATCAGATATTGTGACGCTGTGCCACGATGATCTCGAAGAAATCTATAAATATTTCTTAAAAGTGTATATATTGTACAGTATTATACAAGTACACAATTTATTACAGTACATATATGTATGTACATGTGAACATGTAATAAATTAAATATGGAAGTGAATTAACTCTATAGTTTTATTTCAATATTTTTCATAAAATACATAAATTCTGAATAATTTTACATTTAAATTATATTTCTACATCATTATATTGTTATGGGTTTATTTTCTAATTCATAATAATATCGTTGAGTTCCGCTATGTACAAGCGGAATGTCTTAGCAGAAGAGTCAGTCCTTTAGAGAACGACTCTTCGTCCATTTTTCAAGACATGGCATTTACAATTAGACATTGTGCAGCAGCGCCACTACGACGTTTCATCTATTTTTAATATATATCATGAATGTACTACCAAACACTTATAATATTATTCAGTCCCCTGGACTACGCTGTTGACTTTGCCCCTACATTGAATATGCGATATGGGCGTGTCTAAAACTCTTGTAAACCTTTGTTTAGCGTCGATATTGGATCTATCGGTTACTTTGTAGTAAATATACTGTTTATACTGTCGAATGATACCGTCACTTCAACGGACTTTAATTATTTTAGGGAAGTTTGGAACCTTACAAAGTGGTTTGAATATTAAGATTACTATTTGAAGTTTACTTACCTCTGATAGGTAAGCTGTATAGTTACTAAACTTATTTCTTACTATTTTGGTGTAGGTGAAAGCCGTGATTATATAAGTTTTCGTTATTTGCCTTATGAAACTAGAGATCAAATGGCTTAACTTGTGAATTTCTTGTTTATTTTACGGCTCAACTATATTTAAATGAAAATTTTATGAATAAAATTATTATTTTACTAGCGTCTCGCTCGTGTCTTCGCTCACTTGAACAACTAATCAATATTACAACCAATTCAATTGAACTTTAGTGTCAGTGAGTATGAGGTTTACAGCAATTTAGTCGGAAAAAAAAACTTTATATTATAATAATATAACTTGTTTGCTTATGAACCGATTGAAATAAAATAACTATATTTTACAGGCAGTTTGCCAAAATGCAATATTGAAAATATCATTTAAAACGTTTTAGCCGTTTCTGAGATTAGCATGCACAAATGCACAGACAAACAGAAAAGCACACAAACTAACAAATGGAAAAATAATTTAAAATATAAACACTCCCATGAATGAAGATTAAATCAACAATATTTCACGAATGCCCTAGTAACTGCTACAAACATAGCATTGTTTTGATAACTTAAAATTTTAAGTATTAAATTTGATTTTGTACAAAATTATGTAGTATTTTAACTGCTGTATGTTTTTATTAATACATCTATATTTTACGGTAAGTATTTTTTATAGATTTACATAATATAATATTTAGAGAAAATAATTACTAAAACTGGAACTTCTGTCTCCAAATATCAGTTACCTGTAACGACTGCTTGATAGTTACCGATAGGGCTGCCTCAGTCGATTTGTTACTGTGTAATATAACATACAATGTCTGTTGATTTTCTTTAAAAAATCTATATACATTGACGAATCCTTTTAAAACTATCTAAAAAATGTATGTAACCCAGCAATGTACAATTTACAATTTGGTAAAAACATTACATAGAACTACCGTTCACCTGATGGAGTATTAATAGTTCAATATTCTGTCCTTGTCGCACTTAAAATAAAGAAATATGTAAGAGAGAGATGGAATAGTGTTGAAAAGTTAGTTCATTGGAGCATCTTCAGAGGACATTAATCGCCTCTTAGCGACTAATTTGTTGTTCAGTCACGACTTTCAAAGGGTTTTAAGTGCAGGTGTACATTGTCGGTTTGGTGGTGAAGAGAGACAACCAACATATTACAACTCTTCGTGTCAATGATTGAAAAATTCTGATTAAATTTAGTCAGTGTTTAGGCTCGTTAACTGCATTATCCAGTCAAGCCATCTTACGAAAAGGTTAACGGACATCTGGGACAGGAGAGGAGTTATGCCATGGTTTGTGGGTTAGTGCTACAGTCCATTAGTCGTTTGGTTGTTTCACTCTACAGAGCATATCCTGTGTCGTAATCTTTTCACTAGATTGGAATTTGCTTTGAAACAATACAGTGAAAGGCTTAAACAAAAAAAATATTATAATATAATGAAAAGGTTTGTTGAAAGGAATTGTAGCCTCCGCAGATATCATGGCCTCTCTTGAATTTTTTTTTTTTTAAACAGAATATTACTATGACAATATTAAAATTATACAAAAAATTTGAGAGAAAACAATAGTCGTGTTTACGAAGCAGTTTAAAACTACACTCATCAAAACTTTTTAATATGCTGCTATTATTTCAATATTTTTTTACATATCAAGTCATAGCTGCAGAGAGTTCGATTTGGCTTTTTGTTGAAATTATATATTTTTTTACTTTTGTGTATATTGTATTAAAATTTTTAAAATGAGGGGTGACCATCTTTATCAACCAAGTGACGATACGTATAACCTATATAATGAAAATTTCAGTTACTGAAGGAAAGTGATGAGAACGTTGTACAAACAAAGTGGAGTAATCACTTGTGTATACAAAATTTAAGTTTGAAATTAGTTTTTGTTGTCATAATAATTAAATTTTCTACCTTTCTTAGGTATACATTTTGTAATAAGTTACTCTTTTCTTTGTCAGTTTCACGCTGGATCCCATATAGCAGGATAGACAGAAGAAACCTGAGAATCTAGTGTCCAGACACTCCGTTCACTATTAAGACACTTTCATTCTCCAATTTCGACCTCTCTCCAAATTGAAGTTAAATTGAATTTAATTACATATTATTTTTAAAATACTATGTAATTTGAATGTTTGACAGTAAGCGCGATAATTTAGGGTTTAATTCCTCTAGGGAGTGAATTATTTATTAATTCCTTGCAACTCCCCTCCGCTATACAATACGCAATGTGTTGAAGCCACTAGCTTTGCCACTAGCTTTGCTACTAGGACCCCGTTATATGGGATATAGGAAGGATAAAGCGTAAAACTTAATGTGTACATAACAGATTTTTCCTTTAGCAAGACAGAATGCTATTTATTAATTTTTAACATTTTTAAAGTGTTATGGCACATTTAGGAAAGCAAAATACCAATTTTTTTAGAAATACATAAAAAATTCGTTCAATTTTTTATATATTTCTAAAAAAATTGCAATAGCAGGATTTGAATCCAATTTTTTATACGGTTATGAAAAAAATGTTTGGCTGAACGCGCTTATCTTAGAAACTACTGGTTTGATTTTAAAAACTAAAGAATTTAAGCTCTATTGTTTCTCTAAAACTTAAAATCCTGTTTGTTCCTTCCAGAATTCCTCCCTTAGTGCTCTTACACACTCCTCAAATAACTTACTGTACGAGTACCTACATATTGTGTGTTCTCTGCCAGTAACTCAGTAACTGAAGAGTTTTAAATATACGGATTTTCTTTTTAGCTTCACGCTATATCCCGAATATAGTAAGGTTAGGGGGCTCCTGGGAACCTATTGCTAAAACACTCCGTTCCTATTATAACAATATCTATTCCCCACCTCCGCCGAATTCTGAAGGCATTGTGTGTTGAATGGCGGAATCAAAACCACGCTTTGCCTTATTACCGGAGCCAGGAAATGGAAATATTAAATATGTCATTCCTGATTGGAAATCGAACCCACAACCTATCGCATTTATGGTCACACGCTTGTGCTCATGTGTCACACCATTCTCTGGCGCTGGTGCCTCACTTCGTATATTATACAAATATGCTTAGAATATTATAGGTAAACAAAATTACTATTCAAATATAACAATACTAAGGTGTCAAAGCCTATTGTAGCCGCGGGATTAAATATATCTGAACGCCACAGCGGATGGGAATTTAAGATTTACGATCCCCAAGACACGGAAGTTGCTTACATTTACAGTATTCACGTTCTATAACGTGACCTGACTGTGTCGAGATGCATTCATAGTTAATATCTCGACTTATTGCTGGTTTTACTAAATATTAGTAGTTATAAAAGTTGTGAATATATAATATTCTTAGGCAGTTGCGGCACAGCGACATCATTGTCTGATTGTAAGCGATAGTTTAGGGTTCAATTCCCACTCAGAAGAATGAATTATTTTCGTTTCCTTAGTATGAGACCAAGCTTTACGATTCTTTCGTGGCACAGCTGAGAGAGCCCAGTGTTTTAACACTGGGCACTCTGTTCTCTGTTTTCTTTGTGTACTGAATGGAAAATCCCAACGTCGTAATGAAAAGGAGAAAACTAATATCATTAAGAGAATAATACTTTCCATTCCAATTAGATACGTTACGTGTTGAGTGATGAAATTCAATGTGAGGTTCTGTCGTAAAAGAGCTGGAAATTCAAATACACATAATCTTAAAAAAAAAACATAAAATTTATAAAAAAAATAATGAAAGATACAAAAATATAAAATGATTGGCAGAGGAAACCTAGTATTAAGATACTCCTTTCCCCATTTTCCCCCGATTTTCCCTCGACATCAGAGCGAAGAAATGAAAATATAAATTTAAATAAATATTTCATTACCTCGAATAGGGATCGAACCCACAACCAGTCGCGTTTACAATCACACACTTGTGCCCCGCACCACGACTGGCCTCAAGAAAATATAAAATGATTTTAATTTAAAATTTCGCAATTCATCGAATAATTCCAATTGTAATATACACAATAAGACTTTTGTAGAACTTGCTAGCGCTCAGTACTTCAGAAATCGTTACCAATATCTCCAATAGACGTTATTCAGTGTTCATTTCTACTTTATTTCTTTCGAGTTTTACTCGTCACTTTTATTCCACACTTTAGCTTCTACCTCAATTCAGCCACTCTCATCTTTCCCTGCATCAGAATTTGCTAAGCTCACCCGCAGGTAGCTTTAAGCTCTATATAACAGAGTTTAAAGTTCAGTTTAAAATGGCACAGTTTCGTATCTGCAATGTTTTTACTTTTCATAGCGACGACAGAATATGATGCAGAAATGTAAAATGTAAGGACAATTGAGTGGAGTGGGAGCGCAAATGTGTAGGAGCGCTAGTCTTTGTCTCAACCATGAAATGACATTTTTTTACTATATAGTGCTCTTTTTTTTAATTTGCTTGAGGAAATATGGGATTTTCATTCAGTTCTAATTAGAAAATTTTCTCTGTTAGTTGGCATGTGTGTGTGTGCGTGTGTATGTAGTGAGTACACGTTTTGATACTCCTTCGCTAGTGTATATTTTTTTCTATTATTATTTATTATCACAGTACAGCGTACGTATTGTAATATTGAGTTGTATGAGAGCAAAATCGATTATCGATCGTATCTGTTGTACGTTACTTTGTATAAGATTTTTTGATGTTTTTTTATAATTTTTGTTTCAGTTTCGTGCTGTTTTCCGCATATAGCCAGGTAGGTAGACAGAACTCAGCTTAGCTGGTTTCTGCTCAAATTCGACAAAATACATGTTGAGTGGTGGATCTATACGCCGTACTTTATCTATCATATTATATAAAAATAGCTGGAAAATGTAGCTGGCGCCGAATCTAATTCAGTATTCTTACCCTTGAAAATCATAATTAGAAGACTTTAGTATTGTAGTAATACGATAACAATGTGGCTAATAAATCTGCATATCCATGAACTTCTGATTAGACTGTAAAATATTTTGAAAAATGTTTTTAAGTAGCATAACCGGTATTTAAATTTTTTCTATACTTATTGTGGAATAATAATAAAAAATGTTAAAGAAAACAACTAAACTGTTATTATAGATATATATACAACACAAATAATTTACCTAAACCAGAAATCCCCTCCACCTTTTCATTTAACAAATTATAGGAGCTCTCTATATTACTTTTGTTTTAGCTCCACGCTGTGTCCTGCGTAAGGCACGGTAGGCAGAGGGAACACTTTCCGTCAAATTCATGAGGTACTGCATATTGAGTGGCGTAACTCAACGACGCACTTCGTCTTGTTGCTAGAGCGAGGAAATGTATATATTAATTAATTCACTCATAATTCATTCCCCCGAATGTGAATCGAAACCGTCACGTTAACAGTCACGCTGTGCCACAACGCCACGACGACGGTTCTATACTTCACCAAAAATATGAAATTCTTAAAATATAACAAGTTACATCCAGAGCATCGATAGTATAAGATTAATTTTTAATCGTTTAAAACGTACGAACCGAAGTCGGTCGGTTTAGCGATACCAAGTCACGTATCCTTTTTACAACCGCCTCAGCTGCGGACGAGCCAATTGGGAAAAAACGCGTATACTTCACCCATTTACGATGCTTGTGTAATGAAAATATATTTTAAATTGCAATTCCTAAGTTTTGTTTTATCATTTTTTGTAAAGGATTGTTTCGTTGAATTTCGCTGCTTAATAAACAATGTCTCGAAAATTGGTGTGAGAACGGAGTGCCTTAACACTAGGATTTCTCTGATATATCTACTCTGCTGTATGTGAGAGGCATCGTGAATCTGATTTTTTTTTAGATTCACGCTGTATACTACATATACCAGTATTGGCAGAGGGCGCTTGGGAACCTAGTGTAAAGATACTTTGACGCAGAATGTTTTAGCCGCCGTAGCCCTAGTAGGAAAGATACTTAAGTTCCCCACTCTCTGCCGCACGGCGTTGAGTGGTAGAACTGAATGCCGTACGCTTCGCTAACAAAGTCCTCGAGTGTATGCACAAGCATGTATCTGCAAATGTAAAAGGTTGTAGGTTCGATTCCCTCTTGAGGAAATTAAATATTGAGTTTTTTTATTTCTTGGCTCTGATATTGAAGTAAAGCGTGGCGTTGAGTTCCGCCACTCAACACGCAATGCTTCTAAAATCGGCGAAAAGTGGGGAGCAGAAGTATTTTAATGGGAACAGAGTGTCTTAACACTAGGTTCCCTCTGCGTACCCTGTACTATGCCGCATACAGCGTGATGGTAAAAAATATATATCTTAAAATATACCACTCTTCACAAATCATCTAATATCTTTTTTTAGCTTCACGCTGTATGCCGCATATAGCAGAGTGAATGACGACTATATGAAGTAAAATTTTCATTTACCCATTAAATAAAACAAAATACATATATCATATAAAAAGTATGTTATAGATAGAGTTACCTGAACAGTACAAGGTTCAAATTTGGCTACAAAATTTCTACAGAACATGATATTATGTATTCAGAGGATTCATTCAGAGGATGCATGGCCGTGGTAATATCAGCCTCGCACATACTCATATGGGTATACGTCCGGTTATAACGCAGTTACCTATTGTATCACAATGTGTGTGAATTATATGTATGTTTGTGCGCACAATTACCTATAAATATATATTAACATATAAGGTCGGGACAAAAGTACTTTCGTATCGTTCATACAAATATATTTTTTAGGTATAGTTTTTTTATTTATTTATAATATATATGTGCCGTTTTAATCGATCATTTGTCATCTTATGGGTAATGCCATGATCCCATTCCTGTAGAAATTTTGAGATTTTTGATTAAAAAAATCTGACAGGCAGTGTTCAGTGTTCTTTTGAGGTTAGCTTTATGCTTCCTAAAGAGTTCTGCAATGACCAAAACAAGTGGAAATCTGATGGAGCAAGGTCAGGTCTATACGAAAGTTGCATCACATCCCAGCCAAGCTCTCTCAATTTTTGCTGCGTGGCTATACATGAGTAAGGTCTGGCATTATCATGGTGGAACACCACGCCCTTCACCAGCTCCGGTCGGTTGTTTTCAATAGTTTTTTTTTAACCTCATCAGTTGCTAGAGTTAGATAGTTTGATAGTTTTAGTCGGCAGCAGAAGCTCATAGTAGACGATTCCTTTCCAAGCCCACCATACACATAGCATCACTTTAATCCGAGTCAGGCCGAGCTTTGCCACGGTCTGTGGTCTTTTTGACCATGATCTTTTTCGCACATTCTTATCGTAAGTCACGCATGTTTTTATCACTCGGAATCGACTGTTTAAGAAATTGTTCGAAATTGTTACATATCAACAAAAAATCACAAATGGAAACACGCATATTGCATTAGGTTTCTCTCATGTGGTATCCAGAAAAGATTTTTCTTGTACGCAAACTTTCGTAAATGACGTAAAACTATTTTATGATCAACATCCAGTTCTTCAGCAATGTTGTAGCTACTAATAAGTCGATCTTGCTCCACTTTCTCAAAGATAGCATTGATTTTATCTAGAATAAACCTCATTTTTCACACTAAAATTTCCAGACTTGTGCTACTCTTATTGATACCGCATTAGGTCCGTAAACCGTACAAATTTTATTCGCGGCGTTCATCGAATTTTTTCCTTTTTTATAATAAAACATTAAAATGTACCAAAATTCATCGTCACATACGTTCATTTTGCTTGCTTGAAAAACAATTGAAAAATGGCGGGAACTCGTTTTTTTTTATTTACTGCATCTTCAGAATATCACATTTCGTTTTTCGTTGAATTCCGCGACTCAATAGATAAGTGCTCGCAAGCTAGACTGAATGTAAGGAACGGAGTGTCTTAACTCTGCATTCCATCCGGTATACAGCGTGACGCTACAAAAATAAATTAATGATCATAATATACAGGAGTATTTTTAAAAAATACCCAATCTTAACATTTAATGTACATACTATATATTTATTTATTTACTTATCTAATAAGCCTTCTTGTAAAGTTTTCTTGGAAATTAATGAAAATTTACAAAAATGTTACAAAAATATATTCAATTCTTCTTTATTTCAAATTTGAATTTTATCAATAAATCAGCTTCACGCTGTATCCCACACACAGCAGGGTAGGCAGAGGAAACCTAGTGTAAGACACTCCGTTCCCCACTTTCTGCCGAATTCTGGAGGTATTGCGTGTTAAGTAGCGGAATTTAACGCCGCGCTTTGCCTCGACACCAGAGCGAAAAAATGGAAATATAAATTTAAGTAAATATTTCATCTCCTCGAGTGGGGATCGAATCCACAACCAGTCGGTTTTACAGTCACACTTTGTGCCGCTGCGCCACGACTGGCCTCAATTTAATAATTAAAAAAATTGATAAAAAATGTCTTTTGAAAAATATAACCTACAATTAAATTTTCTCATGATTCATATATTATGACACACGAGCTTGATTTATTCAAATCTTCAACTAAATACACAAACAAAAGNTCAAATCTTCAATTAAATATCACGATCAATACACAAACAAAAGACTTTGAAAGAATTGACTCAACACTCTTTTCATCTCGAGCATAGTGACTTAACACTACATTCTCCTCATATATTCCGCATCGGACTTTTAGAACAATAACGGCTAACTGGAGGATAGTTATCCGAGCGAGCGGTTCCGAGCGCACGTTGCGGCAGTGTTGTTGCAAGCACGGTCGAACGAACACGCTCATTTGGTATTCACGCACGCATCGACTGTAGGTTTAACTGCCTGATAAGCGAACTGAGCTATATCTCGGCTATATGGACAGTTTTTTATATTGATAACTCGTTCTGACGTCGTTGAATACAGTCACTTAATAAGGAACACGATTCTCTCTGTCATGTAAAAGCGTAAAGCTGTTTTTTAGGAAACCGCATTTCAAAAGAAAAAAAAATAATATTTTTTATATTTTTAAAGTGTTATTCCACACTTAGGAAAGAAAATACTTATTTAGAAAACGTATGAAAATTTGAACGTAGCGGGACTCGAACCCGCGCCTCCTGGAAACTGACCAGGCGCTCTGACGCTACGTCTGAAGCTACAGCGAAATTTTTATACGCTTGTTACAACTTATTTATGTTGTTAGCATCTCTATTGGATTTATTTTCAAAATTGTGTGGAGGTAACAAGCTAGAATTAATATCAAATGTCCAGGTATCCAGATATCCTACAACGTTAGCGCAGTGTAAAACGGAGTTACTTAACACTTAGTTCCCAGGATCACTCTGCCCACCCTGTAATGTGGGAAAAGCGCAAATCTGTTTTTTTTAGCGTGATAGCAGCCGCTGCGGCTACAAATTTAGTAGTTTAAAAATGTTAGAAGATTTTTTTAAGGTTTGGATCCTTTTTTGATCTCAGAAAAATTAAAGACTGAGAAGTGCTTTATATTGTTATTTTCTTAGATATATAATAAAACAAAAAATTGTAACCTCAATATATAATACATATATTCTTAATAAAAAAAAATTTAATGTTAACTTAAAAAATACCAACAAATAATGAGACCTCGTGTCCACGAATATGTTACAATATATTTACGCCCATAGTTAATAGTTAACTTATATTGACTGTATATAGGCATTTGGCTATAATATAGATTGCATACAGCACCTGGCTCCTAGTATAGAATGTCACAAGTACGGTCTAGTGCACGCATTTATTTGACATTCACGCATCGGCTCTACACTAACTGAATATTTTGAGCTATTGTTATAATTTATATATGCATAAATGTACGATTTATTATTATTAGTAAACTTAACAATTTTTTTTATTGTTTCATTAAGTAAAATTGTATTCATGGTACAAATCGTTATCAGAATGACAAATCAAGTGTCGTGGGTATTTGGCATCTACTTTATACTTACTACTACTTTACAACAAATATGTTATTTATTAAAATAATGCTACTAAGGGAACTGGAAATCAACCACGATATTTTGTTAGCTTGACGCTGTATCTATAACAGGCCTATTTTGACCCGTACACCTGTGTCATCAACCTCTTCGTATATGCCCTCCGGAGAGTCCTTATGCTTTTTAAGCAATACTCGTATGTTTTTAAAAGTAGACTGAGAGGCGTATCCTACCTACCTGTCTTAGCTCTCATTCATCTTTATCAAGTAACAAAAATATATTTTAAGTCTATGTAGTCTAGCCTGACTAGACAAAAAGGGTAGGGTCCATTTACAGCACGCAATACCAATAGCAAGCAGAGGAGAATGGATAATATAATAAATCTTTACTATTTTGATTGCTAGCGTATGCTGAATGGTGGTGACCATTCCAAAAGGAAAATCAGTTAAAAAGTGAAATCTGTGTGCAGTTGCCGTTTCTCAATGTACAGGTCACAATTTTATGTTAACTTACCATGACACAATATGAAATTCTAGTGATTTTAATTGAAAAACTAACCACATACCTCCAAAACTCAAACCAAATCAAACTAGCCAACTAACATGAAATATAAAACATTAATTGCTATTCAAGTGCATTTCTAAGTGTATTGCTACACTGGGATTACATACAAGTATAATACATACATACATACATATGTCTGGAACGCCACAAAGATTTACGATTCCCCAGTTCATAAGAAGCTTGCACAGCGCTCCGTGACCGGACTGAGAATGCCTCACGTCTAGTTAAAGTAAAGAACTGAAATTTAAGATGACTGTCTATTTTAAGATATTTGTAGGTACATATACTTGTTAATATAAAAAATAGTCTTTTATATTCAATTAAAATTCTATAGTATACTCGTGTATAGGATTGCATTGCGTTTGTTTCGTGATAGTATTTGTTTTGTTTTGTAATTTTACTAGTGCCTCTATCCTATGGAACTTAATCCTATTATATATTTTTTATAGATGAACAGACCAGCTACTATTTGCAGAAAACTTATCTACTGTTAATACAACTTGCTATTCCCTTTTAAATATTTTTTGAGTGTTCTGGCGAACCTACACAATCAACTCCACCCTTTCTTTCAACAGAGAAGAAAGTCAAAAATATCATATACTAGCTATATATAAAAGAAACAACACAACCTTGATAATAATGCCTGTTGGATGAGGTTAGAGGAGGATCACTAACACGTTTTTTTTTTAAATTTTCTATTTTTTAAATTTTATCTCATCTCCTGCATTTTGAAGGAAAAACCAATTTAAGAACACGTTTATATGTCGACTGACCACAAATGGAAAATCAAAATGAAAAATCCAACTCTTAAAAGAAAACCTAGATGGTCGAATTAAACCAATAATAAAAAATAATAAAAATACTATCAGCTAACTACCATATAAAAATATTATAATTTTTTTATACGTTGTATCCTGCACATAGCAGGGTGGGCAGAGGGAACCTGAGACTTAGGGTTAACACACTTCATGCCCCACTTGCAGCCGAATTCTTGAGGCGTTGTGTATTGAGTAGCGGAACTTAACGCCGCGCTTTGCCACGTTACCAGGGCGAAGAAATATAATTATTAAATATTGAATTTCTTCTAGTGAATGTAAATCGAACCCATAATCATCGCACTTACAGTCGCACGATTGTGCCCCTCCGCCACGAGGGCCTCAATAATTTAAAAAAACTCATATAAAATCTTTATAGCATATTTATATAGGTAGTAGGTATATAATCGAATAAAAATACCATCCACCAAGTAAAGCTTCGCTCACGTAAATTGTAAAATACAGCGAGGCGCTATTTCAAACTCAAGGTGGATTATTGCGGTAACTGGAAATTTCTAACAGATGCACGTTGTGATCCAGATGCACTTAGTTCTTGCGGTGCCTTGTATTGGTTTGTACAATAAATTTGTTATTATATTGTACTGGCGCACACACGCGGCTTCGCTCGCTTCAATCTATTGATATATTATAACCAAATTATATAATACATAATTTGTACATAAACTGAAGCCAATATATAATATAGAATAACATATTCTGATTTATAAGCTATATTTTTGTAAAGTTTTATCTAAATCCGTATTTTAAATTTTGCATCATAAATTTTCACATTCTTAATATTAGTAGGATACTAGCGATCCGCTCGCGGCGTCACTCGCTTGTGTTTCAAGCGAGTGACGATAGTGTAATCTAAATTCCCTTACGAGTATTTTCTTTCTTTGAACATTACCATTTTGAAGACTATGTAAAAGTTGGATCTCCAATGTCCCCAATAATTTATTTTTTCTAATATATTTTATGTACAGACAGTACAATATTTTATTATATTATGTATAATTATACATTTTGTGTTATCTCGCTGTTAAACTAATTGTCTCTTTTGTATGCAGATTATTATTTCTTGGTATGCACACTATTAAGTAAATTACTGGGTTCTCTTGTATGTAAACTTGGGTTGTTTTTGGAGTGTGACTAATAGGATAAGAATGTTTTACAACAACGACGACGTACCTATGTAAGAATATACTATAAATACAATATCAGTTACTTGTAAAAATTACCTAGAAAATTAGAATGAAATATTTTCAGAATAAAAAAAAAATATCTATAAAATTCAGTTAAGTTGAAAAACAAATATTTCACTTCCAGGCATGTACAATTATTACTTTGGTTTAAAATTATGGTTGCGGGTTCGATCTTGTAACTGATATCCCAAACTCCTTTGAAAATATTATTTAATAAATAATGCCTTGGCTCGTGATGTGTCTAGTGGTTAGAACCGTTTGTAGTTGTGATCGTGATGAACCCAAAACCTTTTAGAGATTCAGAGGTAACAGTATTAAGAATTCCATATTATGCCATTAGAAGGTATCGCTTTAATAAGATATAATATTTGCCATCAGAAGTTGTTCTTGTGTCAGTTATTTAGATAACTGGAAACTCGACAATATGACATTGTCATAACTCGAAGCTCGTCCGAAGAAAAGCCAAGAGCGCGTCCTATCTTCCTCTCCACTATAACTGCGAACTAGTTATAATAAAAGGAAGAAAGAGTACGGGCACCGCCCCGCCCCTACACCGTGAGTTCCGACCAGACCGTGGCTTTACAGTCATCGTTGAACCCTCCGAGACGTTTGTGTGTGATCTTTCCGAAGGTACTTGTTACGCTTGTTTATATTAAGATTGTATTAGAATGGTGATTCGTGATGTTGATTGATTTGTGAGATCAATATAAGTCGTTGGAACGAACGCACTACCGCTAGGCGGCCGATATGTTAAATAAACGCACGGCACACACCCCACAGTCGTGTCTCGAACCGTAGGCGGACACTACTACATACACCAGAGTTCCAGGACATAAAATAGCACCACACACCCGTATGAGACAGGCGGACACTACTACATACACCGGAGCTGGGACATAAAATAGCACCACACACCTACTAGTCGTATACCAAGTCGTAGAAGTGGTATATAATATGTCAATGACCAACGCCATACAAGCATAGCTTACGTATCGCGAGCGTACTGCGAGACGGCATCAGCCACGACATAGTTAATGTCGCTATAACAGTTCGCATAAGCCCATCACGTCAGCTTCCGCGACGTCAAGCAACATTCAATATCATAATATTGGTCAAAGATCACTTGGATCCACAATATGTGTCGCCCCTACACATATATTGCCTTTATAAGAAATTCGATCCTAAAAGATCGTGCCATCATAGGCTTCGAATTATTATATTATATTTATAATATACTTGGTACGAGTCTTTATGTGCATCATATTTATTAGTACCGTAGTACTTAAGAGTTCGACTCGACCGCTGCCTTCCAGCATCACCACCACCTATATAGACAGAACGACGGTCGCGACACTCGGGACGACAATACACGAACTCGTCTAGATTAATATTTTATTAAAAATAAATAGTTTGCATTATTCATAATTAACTTTGTTATTTATGTATATTGCCATGTATATTTTATTTTATTTATTTATTTATTTTTAACTTATACTCAAGGTACATACTATTACAATCTTCGCTCAGGGGAATGGACTAATTTCATTGCGGCATTCTGTTGCAAAATGCGGCGTTGATTTTTGAGTGGACTTACCTCCAAACGATACGAAAACTAACAATTGAATATATTTTATTCCTAACATACCGTATAACAAAAGTCATCGATGAAACATAATATTTTCTATTAAAGCTAAATATTGTTTCACAAAATAAAGCAGCTAATATATTGATAAACGACGCCGTCAATACGTCGCTGAGAATAATAGCACCTCGCTAAAGAACTGTAGCTTGGAACTAAAATGTCACTGTATGGAAGTTTATAACTTAAGATTTTATCATTATTTTTATCTTAGAAAATTAGTCAAAATAATTTTAAAGAACTTTTTATTCTGAAAGGATACCTTTTGACAACAATGTCTTTCTCCTAGTCCCACGCTGTAACCCACACACCCACACATCTCGCACCCACACATCATTTTGTACTTTTTGCCCTATTTTTGTGTTGAGTGGTAATAAAAAATAAACAATTGCTAGTTCTAATTCATAAAATAATAAAATAAGTTTTTAAATTGATATCAAAGTTTTCAAAGTTTAATCTATATTTTTAAATACACGAAAAAGCAACCGCCATGATATGAAGTCATACCATCTTTAAACAAAGTGACCAATGCAACGTTTGCTCATAGATCATTTTTACACTATTTCAAATATTGCTTACTTATATAAAAGACCGACTTGTGTCATTACAAATTTATATATATTTTTACGTCACTTATCAATTGAGCCAAAATTGTACATGTTTTTAGTAATTAGGACCTTAAAATTGAATTGAGACACTTCAAAAATGGCTGTAATACATCATTGAGCCACAATATTGGCACAACATTTAGCGACTAAGAATAGATAAGAGTATGCAACTTTGTAACCTTTTCCAGACCGAGCTCCCACCTAAAACTGCTACTAAAATATGACAGCTGTAAAGGCACCTATTTCCGGATGAATCGCTCATCAAAATTTATTCAACTCATAATTCCAAGCGAGGGCACTGGGTCGCCAGTTACTTCATTTAACGTTCCACAAGCACTTGTACTTAGCATTCCTCTTTTTTTGTACGTAACACTTATAATTTTCTCATTAAAACACATTCTGAACTGCTGCCAAGCGAATTGAACGCGAAATGTCAAAGCAAAACTGAACAAGCAGGTTTGTAGGGTAGATTTGCGGGTAGTTTTAAAAGATTTTTTTTTCTATGATAATTATGCTTTAACTGGATATTGGTCTATGATAATTATGCGTTAAGTGGATATTGGCGAGGCCAGTCGTTGCGGAGAGGCACAAAGTGTGACTGTAAATGCAACTAGTTGTGGGTTCGATCCACACTTGAGGAAATGAAATATTTATATAAATTTATATTTTCATTTCTTGGCAAAGCGCGGCTTTGAATTCCGCTCAGCTCTACTTAACTCAGCATGCAATGTCTCTAGAATTCGGCGGAAAGTGGCAAACGGAGTGTCTTAACACTAGTTTCCTCTGCTGAGTGCAGGATACAGCGGGTGCGGATTGATTTCCTCTATTGCACACTCATTGTTTCTGAAATTGGGCGAAGAGTGGAGAACGGAGAATCTTAAAGAGACAAATAACCTAGTAAGGTGGCCTCTGTCTACCCTACTTATGCGGGATGCAGCATGAAACTAAAAAAAGCCTGCATATATATATGCTATATCATTACACAATCTCCTTTATTCAAGATGTAACAGCTAAATATCTATTATTTTATATTTTATTTTTACAAAAGCCAATATTTTCATCTAGAATCAACTATAGATACACCAACACGTCGCACCAAAGACAGTTTCGAAAATTCAAGTCACGTATCGTTTACAATTACACCAGCTGGAGCCAATTGCAAAGAAACGCTAATATTTCATCTCTCTGTCGCCGTCCATAAGGGAATCAATATATTTTAAATTCCAATTGAACTGAATACTCACGAAGACTTTTACAACGGCGTTCGACTGTCTGAATATAAAGTTGTTCAAGATTGATCCCGAGGCATTTGTAAGGGGAGCTGGATTTAGTTAGTTTTGTATTTAATAGTGAGGGATTTTGTAGAGATTTTTTTGAGAATATAGTTTATTTTGTTGTCATATTCGCTTCAATACATAAATGGACTACAATGAAGACGCAGTTTAATGAAACCAGCTTTTGCTCTTGAACCTAGGGTTAAGATATCCATTTCCAACTTCACGAGAAATTAGTAGAGTATCTCAATCTTGCTATCAAAATGTAATCTTTACTTCAAGTGAGAATCGAACACACAATCATTGCGCTTACAGACAGACGTTGTCTCATTATACCACACCGTATATCATATAAATACAGCTAAAAATTAAATGAGCTTTACGCCCGCACACAGGAGTGTAGGCAGAGGGGGGAACCTAGTGTTAAGACACTCCATTCCCCATTTAACAATGAAGGTATTGCATGTTGAGTAGTGGATCTCAACGCTCCACTATGCTTTCACACCAGAGTGAAGAAATAAAAATATAAACGTAAATAAATATTTTATTTCTTTGAGGGGATCGAACCCACTACAAGGCGCGTTTCAGTCACTCACTTGTGCCCCTGTACCACGACTGGCCTCAAACGTCTATAAACGACAAATATATTTTATATTCTCTACCGTGATATGGAAATGTCGTTTAAATAGAACGCCATCTTTAGATGCTGTGTTGGTAAAATCAGTTTCCTGATGTCAAATAACTTTTAAATTTGTATGTTGAGCATTTTTCTGTTGAAAAAGAAGTTGTATGGCTTACAATTGGGAAATAGGGAAATATGTACCAAATTTAAGATATTTAAAATAAATAATAATAATTTTAATGTC
The DNA here is from genome assembly GCA_013403705.1 of Heliconius hermathena. Lineage (NCBI taxonomy): Eukaryota > Metazoa > Arthropoda > Insecta > Lepidoptera > Nymphalidae > Heliconius > Heliconius hermathena. The sequence continues at coordinate 121,681 of JAAIXJ010000262.1, forward strand.
ACATATTATGGCACTAGCGGCCCGCCCACGGCTTCGCCCGCTATACATATAAATACCTATAAATTTTCACTTATCAGATTTTTTCCTTTATTACCCTATAGGGAACAAAACCAAAACCTATAGGGAAGTACCCTGTAAGTTTTGATAACGTGGCGAATTTCATACAAAATGCAGCAAAATCAATTCAGAAATGCCCGTATCTTTTGATTGCGTTGACTAAAAAGCTTGAATATTTGTTATTAATTTCAGCTTAATACCTCCACATATATAAACTCGATATAAATGCTCTTGACAAACGGACAAAAAAGTGATCCTACAAAGGGTTCCGACTTTATCTATTGAGCTACGGGACCTTAGAGAAAAAATATAACCAACGTATATTCATTTCATACAAAATAAGTGCATACGCCTGTACATTAAAGTTTATCAATTTATGTTGTTGTGCAAAGTTGTACTCTCCGTAGATCTACAATCCTAAAATTGGGAAGGTACCCTTGGTGTACGTCCGACTCGCACTTACTCGGTGTATTTATTATTGGTAAAATCATGTTGTACCTTTACCTATTTATTTACCGCTTTAGTTCATTTGAAATTCAATTATAGTTCTCAAATTTTAGTATTGAGGTAAACTATTATAAATGAAAACTTCTTCAAAAGTTTCAATTAGTGTCGAGTATTTTATATTTGTTTAAAAGCAATATTTAGATTGGAAGAAGACGGTTTATATGTAAAATATACATATAATATTCTATAATATCTATATAATATTCACTAAATGGCAAGAAATTAGTCGTGACGTAGGGGCACACGTGTGTGACTGTAAGCGCGACTGGATGTGGGTGCGATCCCCACTCGAGAAAATTAAAATATTCATTTAAATTTCTATTTTCATTTTTTCGTTCTGGTGTCGACAAAGTAAAGCGCGGAATTCAGCTTCACCACTCGACACCCAAAGCCTCTGGAGTTCAACAGAAAATAAGGAAGGAGGTGTCTTAATACTAGATTCCCTCTGCCTAACTTACTGTGCGGGTTACAACGTGAAACTGATTTAATATATAGAATATGAAAGTTTTGAAATGTCGTAGAAAATAATTATTTTTCTACGCTTACTCGCCAAGACGAAAAATGATAAGATAAGAACCAATAACATTTGAAACAAAAAAAATATCAAAACAATCTCAAACACTTTATGTGAAAAAACTATAAATTAGTAGTTTGTATTGGAGTTTACTTCAATTAAAAAAAAATAGCTTCCAAAAGGAACATTTTACTTAGGCATTCCTAGTAAGCGATTGAATAGCAATAAGATATAACTATTAAATAGCAACAAGAAAAAGAAACCAAGAACACAATACAAATCACAATTAAACTTAAACAGAACTCCACTGCATCTACATTAAAGTACCTTACTACGAGTACGCAAAATGCACCGGTTGTGTAGATAATAGTCATAAAATTGTGTACCGTGGAACCAAGTCTGATTGGAATATTGACCCAATTAATGGTATAATTGGCTAGTCAGGCTCTGAGGCCTCGCATTATTGAGCCCTAAACGAATTTTGTGAAATATCCATGTATAATTAACGAAACAAAAGGCAAAGGATTGAAGTTAATGTCTGGTATATATTATTTTGAATAGAAATTGTACCGCGGTGTTAGAAGCTTCAGTTATATAACATAATTTTAAGGAAGTGGTGCTTTAAAAGGTATTGTTTTATAAAGTTTTGTTTATGGATTGGGTTCAAGTTTTTTTCAGCTCCACGGTGTAGCCCACAAGAAAATGACAATGAAAATGAAAGTTTTCGTAATCCTTACTTGTATTACGATGAAAGTAGATTAACAAATGCTCTATTTACAATAGATTCCCTAAACTTTAAGACTTTACAGCTAAAACTACACTAACTCTAAAGACTACAAATATTAGTCTGGTAAACTGTACAATCGGTTTATATTAGATAAATCATTTTGTTTCTTCGAATATTTATCAATTTAAATTTACCGACGTTGCCTGATGAGAACGTCTGGCTTGGTGGTCAAAGCGCTTGGACGATTTTGGGTTTGAATCCTACTACGTTTAAATTTTTAGATGTTTTCTAAATAAGTATTAGATAGAGGCAACTTAGTTTTAAGACACTCCGTTTGTGACTTTTCGCCTAATTTTCGAGACAGCGCAGTTAGAGTGGCGGAATTCCACGCCACGCTCTGTCATGCTACCAGGGCCAGGAAACTAAAATACTTCATTCCCAAAAGTGAAAATCGAACTCACAATCGTCGCTTTTACAGCCAAACGCTGTGCCACGCGACCTCAAGTATAACGTACAAAATAAAAACCAAACGGTATTACATTAATTCCATAGTAAACACCCAAAATGAATTTCAACGTGTGCAAAATCACGTTACGGCCATAAATAAAGACCGATCGCGTCAATCACACTCATTAAGTATTAAACTTGCAGCCTACAGTGTACCTACTAGTATACGTACTATAAGTACAGACCACCTGTATACTGCGTTTTACTTGTACTGTAGTCGATTTTCAAATAATTTTGTGATGATTGAATTGAAATTATGATATACATTGCTGTTATTTTATGAGAATTGTAAGTGCATATATTTAAAAGAGTACTTTTTTTCTTTAGTTCCTTAGGACATGGCGCGGCGTGGAGCTCCGCCACTCAACACAAGTGACCTTAGAGTCTATTTACTATCTTTTATTTACTACTATCCAATCCTACAATGATATTTTACAATCTTATATTATGACTAAGCAATGTATAAATCAATGTGTAAATATTATAATAAATGATATCTAAGTAAGTTGTAAATTGGTAGTGGTTAGGAATTGCTACCGATTCATTGCGCGGAAGCTGGCGCTGCGCTGGGCTTAAGTCATCAATATCGTTTTATACTATATTACTTGTTGTATTCGTATATACTAGTTTTATTCTATGCTTGTTAAAATAAATGTCTTTTGAGACTTTCATTATTGAATTTTGTAGATAACTTCAAAAAACGGAGGTGATCAGCTTGTATGTTGTTATCTTTGTACTGCTAAGTAAATTTGCTTAGTTTCGTTAGTGTTTAATTCGTGAAGAATTTCACGAAAACTAGAAGTCATATTGAGATAATCTACTCCATTTAAATCAGGTATATTCCAAATTAGGGAACAGAACACAAGGCTCAGGAAACAGGACACAAAACTCTGGGTAATTGTTTTTGTCACACAGTGCTTTCGTCTTCTGCTATATGCTGAATATGTAGATATTGTGTGCAGACGGCGGAATATAAGTGGGCAACGGAAGTGTCTTTGAGTATGTGGAAGTGGGAAACGAGTGTTTTAACGTCTTAGTTTCCTTGGCTCGTTCGAAATACCATAATCAACGAACAACAACAATACTAGGATCCCAGGTTTCCTCTGTCTATTCTGCTAAAAATAAGAAAAAAAAGTGAGTACGATGTATACCTATTGTACTTTATGTGACGAAAACGTTATGCATTATTGTTTTTTAATGTGATACAAGATTTAAGCCACCAGTCAGTCGATCTTCTTATCATGATCTACTTATTTAAACACACACACACACACATATATTATATATACAATTTTGAAAAGCATCCTTACAGCTTTTTTCCTGAAAGCAAGGTAGATAGAGGGAATCTAGTGTTAAGATACTTCGTTCTCCATGCACCGCCCAGTTTTCAAGAAACTGCGTGTTAAGTGGCGGAACTCAATGTCATCAGTTGTCACACAACTTGTGTCCGTATCCTTTGTCTACTAAAAATTTCACATTTATAGTTATATCCTCTCCCACGCGTCACGACAAAAATAATTTTTGTCTCTGTAATATCCAAAAAAATTATTTGTTGCTAATTTGTTTATTATTCTTGATAGCTTGTTATAATGGAAAAAAGTGTTTAATAACAGAAATTAAAGTCATCGTGGAGCATTGGCCGGTTTTGGCTTCTATTTATCACTTTCCGCCAAATACTCGAGGCATTGCGTATTGATTGGCGAACTCAACATCGAGCTATACCTCGTAACCAGAGCAAGGAAAAGAAAATATTAAATATTTTATTCCCTAGAGTGAGAATCGAACTCTACTATTCTCACCACTGCGCCACGGCCTGTAAAAGAAAATACTATAACCCTTATTTTAAACGCAGCTTAGTCATAGCCATAGCGTATATAAATCCCCTCGAGCCAGTGGATCATCGGCTTCATATAGATAAATAGTCGGCGTCGTGTCGGCGGATATGTGATGTATTATTTTCAATTTACAGTCTACAGTGGCCTGCGATTACTTTGCCCGACATACTGACGGGCCGTTTTGTTACCTGCATAGTTATTGATACGATTTAGCTTGATGTGAACTTGGAAAGCCATTTTTTTGATAGTTTAAAAGTAGAATATGTTATAGTGATAAAGTGTTTTGGGTTTATGTAATATGGTAATATTGTTTTTTTTAGGTGGAAGCTCCTATATTGTATTATTAACTAGCTTCTGTTTGCGGCTTCATCCGCGGGGTAAAGTGGAAGTATCTAAGAGCTGCGTAGGTATGACACATTACGCAGAGCGTACTATAGCGTTATTCTATTATTGGGTTATACAACATGAAAATATTTTTGAAAGAGTTCTTGGCATAATTAGAAACGACTTTTAATACAGATTTCCAAGTCGATACGACTTGGGTACCTTTAAAAAGCGTGTCTTAAAGGCCGGCAACGCCCCTGAAGCTCCTTTCGTGTCATTTTCCGTAAAAAAAACCGTAACAGGTCTACTGGATATCTTCTGGCGCATTTCACTCACACCTGGACTGTGATGGCATGATAGCCTTATTAGTACTAAGTGCAAACATACAAAACGTGCTAAGAGGTTAATCGAATATTAGACTGTCGTTAACAGCGAGGTTCAGAGCCTTCGTCATCGTCTCGGGGTCTGCTGTGATAAAAAGATGCGTCATCGTAATGGAGTAGAAGAGCATCTGACTATAAATGCGTTGGTTGTGGGTTCGACCCCACTCGGGGAATAATAATATTTGAGATATTTCCCCATTGTTAAAAAAATTGCTGCGTTAAATTACAACTTCAACACACAATATCTTGAAAATTGTGCAGAAAAGGATAATTGATTGCCTCAGTGCTAACTTCCCTCTTCCTACGAAGTTGAAAATTAAAATATACGCATTAAAAATTAATTATGCAAACACACGTTTAACATGAAATTACAAAATTCGTTTCTGATTGACGCTTGGTCTTTATATGCACATAAGGTGCTATTTCTGAGCGAAAATTATTTTGGGGCGTTCGTGTAATGAATGTTGTAGAGTGCTGAATAAAGCTTAAAAATATTTAATTATTCCACGTAAAACTGCACGTTCAGTGCAGTTATTTACGTAGTTTTAAACGCATAATTACTTTTACTGTTCGAATTAACTTCACTGTTAAATAATAAATATAAAATAATCGTAAGTGAAAATTTAAAGGCACGCTATGAGGCTGTCAGTTTATAAAATACTATACAGAGGTTTTATTTTATGTAATTAGATATTTCATTAGCCTTCATTAATAGACAGTGGGAACCTAGTGTTAATACACTCCGTTCTCCACTCTCTTGTGTGATGTTTAATATGTTGCGTGTTGTGTGACAAAGCATAACGCTGCACCTAATATATCAGAGAGAAAGCGACATCGACTTGAAAGTATAGTATTAGTTACAATATTTATCAGAGATTGACAAATAAAAATATATTATTACCTTACCACTGAACGGTTCATCCCCGGTTTGATGAATTAAACGCGACTATTGTGTGTTCAATTACCACTACGAGAAACAAACTATTTTCAATTTCTCACCCTCGATAAAAGACAAAAGCGCAGCGTTGAGTTCCGTCTTTCAACATGCAATATATCGAAAATTGGACGGTACGTCGAGAACGGGGTGTTTTATCACTAGCCTTGCCCTTTCTTCTAGCCCTATCGTGGTGTATGCTGGATACAGCGTGAAACTTTTCACTGAAATTTAACGATATTCAAAAAAACATTATCCTTTATTAGTCATAATAGTATCTTAACCCTACACTTGGCAAGAGATTTTTTTTTAAATATCTGTTGTTTTTGATAATGATTATGAATGTACAGGGTGTCAAAAATCTGGAAAAAATATTTATAAAAATCTAACATATATAGTTTATTTTTAAATAAAGGACGTGTCTTTAAATGCACATTATCACCTTCATCGAGTTTTAACTATTAAAGTTACGTGTGTACTAATATACATTGCCATATTCAGAAGTAAATTAATATATTGTTTATTTTTTAATAAAACTAAAACATTAGCTAAATAACATAAAGTTTGTCTTCATAAAAAAACATATTCATAATGGATCATTGTCATAACAATTGAAAACGAAATAGCAAAGGCATAAACGTGATAAAAATCAAATTGAACCTTTCAGGTCTAAGCTATGGTACCTTAAACAGTAAACAAAATAAAGAACAAAAAACATTAGTAAAAGTCTATGGCAAGGAAATATATATGTAAGACTTAAGCTTGTAGAAAAATAATATGATTTCTATCGATTTTTACCTTATAAGTCGTAAACGCACGCTCCGCTATCTTGCGATCTACTGAATGTCCTTATGTTTTCAGTGTTTAGACTTTTTTATAAACTATAAATATTATACTAGGCAAATATAAAGAGAAAAAAAATACGGCTTTCTTTTTAATTCTATTTCAGATCTATTTAATAAACATGTGCATATAAATACACACTGTCAAGTATAGGGTTAAATATATAATAGAAACTGAAATAATTATATAAGCTCATTTCTCTTACTCAGAATTCACAATCAAATTAATAATCAGCGTAAAAAGACATTATTGACTGTCTTAAAGGAACGGTTAACTAACTAATGGCTTAAGAACAGATACACTGAAGAAGAGACGGCAAAAGCGCTAGATAGAGATAAAATAAATAATATTATATGAAATAATAAAATATTAATAAATAAGATCAGTAAGGCGCAGGGTCACAAATGTGTGACTGTAAACGCGACTGGTTGTAGGTTCGATCCCCACTCGAGGAAATAAAATATTTATTTAAATTGATTTTGATTTCTTCGCTCTGGTGTCGAGGCAAAGTGTGACGTTGAGTTCCGCCACGCAACACACAATGCAAACGGGGAACGAGGTGTTTTAACACTAGGTTCCCCCTGCTTACCCTGCTGTATGCGGTATACAGCGTGAAGCTAATAAACCAAAAATAAAAACAAATAATATAATAAAAATTTAGGTAAATATATTGTGTATAATATACTTCATCATTTAGTGTTTTCTATCAAAAGGCACACAAGCGTTATAATGTAAATACACCGTTTTATATAATAACAATGCTCCGCTATATTACTAAGTCTGATTGGAAAATTGACCTAATTATCGAGGTAATTGGTTAGTTAGCTTTTGAGGTTTCTACGTTATTAAACTGTAACAAAAAATATCTAAAAACATTCAATATATTATATAGTACACATATAAGCATTTGATATATATAGGAGGCCGTCATGGAGCAATGATTGCAAATTTGACGATAGTGGGTTCGACAAGGAAATTGAGACTTCCCGAGTGAGAACTCGATAAAAATAAATCGTTGCTTTGAGATCCGTCTCTCAACAAACAATATCTCTAAAGTTAGGCGGAAAGTAAGGAACGGAATTTTTAACACCTCTCGCTGCCTATCCGCATAGGGAACTATGCGGAATATAGCGTAAAGTCAAAATAAATATTTTTTTTTTTTGCCACGATGACTTCAATATGGTATTTTTAGGGTTCCATCATCAAGACTCAGTATCTCAAGATCTCGTGGGGGTATCAAGCTGAAATATTATTAAATATCCTGATCTACGGTACTACGGTAAAGTAAGCTTTTAAGTCAACGTATAAAACTGGCCGCGCAAAAAAACCTGTAGTCAATTAAAAGAAGTGAAAAGTGAAAATTTATAGGCATCACATAAAAAATCCATTACAACCTTATATTTATAGTTTTCTTACAAATTAAGTGCATACAAATTGAATTTATAAACTTTATTCACCATGTAATCAAAACCTAAAAGATATTTTCCGTAAACTTATTGCTCTGCAATTTCGCAAGAATTGAGAATGTTTTATATAAATAAATTTAAGCTCACAACCACCGTCTATATTCTCCGCGTTGACGTTATAAATAAAAAAAAATACAAAAAGAACACTTGCATTAAGATATTATTCTTACACTCCTCGTTTATACCACGAAACATACTCCGAAACCGAACAACAGCTATTTTTCCACATAAGCAATCATTGCTTTCATTACAACGACAGTTTAACTAAAACAAATATAAAAAACGCAATGTATACCATCCAATAGTAAATAACCACTTCAATTTTAGTTTAATTTCTATTATAGTGAACAAGTAAAAGCAAGTATAGACATGCATAATGCAACTAACCAAGATAGAATTACAGCTCCATAGCTAGCATCATCATAAAGTTAGCTTATCTTACACTTAGAGAATTGGTTGCAAGTTTGAACTTGACTACTTTGTTAGTTAATTTATACTTTGCTATGAAAATTTTGCTGGTAAGTCAATTTTTTAGATAAATTTGTAATTATTATTATGTATTATACGGGATCGACGATGGAAGGCTTGCCGCGACGCCTGCCAGAACTTACGAGGGCTGGAGCGTTCCATCTGCCACGTGCAATTCGTGAGAGCGCAATGTTAAAGCGTCCCTCCAAAGCGACGCGCACCAGTACATTCTCATTGCATCGCTTAGATTTAATGGATGACAGAGATTTGAATGTTATTTGTGTGACTGAAACCAAGTGATAGGGCAATGACACTGATTTACAGAGCAGTCGGGTCGCTTTCTGGGCCGGCGTACTAGAGAGCGAGCGGGGCTGCAATCAACCCAAAACTGCTTTGGCAAGCTGGGGGTCACAAGAGTATTCTTGTTAGCAGCGTATGCGCCTGTTTCCTCAGCTCCGTTAGGCGAACTAACTCGAGGAGTTTTAGGAGAGTGTCAAGAATGTTTTAGGTAGTATTAGAGGGAATGAAAAAATAATAATATGTGTCAAATCACCATTTGAACGGATGAGTCGGAACTGCACATAACGGTTACGAGGGAGTGCTAGGTACAGACCTGTCCAAATACACGAGCTGTCCAAATTTGGAGTGGAATTACAGCATAAGATGCTGGAAATTTCAGGATCCACCAATTAGAGAAGAATATCAAGAAGCAGCCCTTTAGACTCTCCAAAGGGCTGCACAGCAATGAATCTCGAAGTGGAAATATTGATGTATGCTGGCAGATTCTTAGGGATTGTATGAAGGAAGCAGCAACAGGGGTATGCAGTAAAGGGTTTTTGCAAAAAGCGAGACGAATGGTGGGATGATGAAGTAGAAGACGAATTATAAGGCCTCAGGTAAGAATTAAAGTGTGAGGAAATTAAAAAAAAAGAGTAAAAGCTGCAAAAACACCAAAGGAAAGTAATGATATAGGTAAGTCAGAGAATGAGAGAAATGAAACGAACAACTTCAGGAAAACATGAAGCTTTTCTGGTGAGTAGTAATAACTTCAGAGAAAAAATAGTTTCTCGAGGTCACTCGTTAACCTGTAGAAAGAAAGACTTTTGACTCTGCTTTCGAAAGACGGTGTAATTTTAATAGAACACCATTAGAAACACACGTATTGCAGCGATGGGCAGAATTTTACAAGAAGATGTATGAATGTGATGACCCCTCAGTCTCAAGTAACAGCGAAAAGCTGAGCTGAGAGCGAGAGCTGAGAGATGTAGTTGACGGCCAAATCAGTATAATAAAAATATTTTTTTAAGTCATTGCATTCAACACCGTGCTTTGTTTAATAAAGCGGGAAAATTAATAGATATAATCCTAAATCCCAAAAATTTTAAAATCATTGCTTTCAGATATTTGAGCTATTGTTATTGCGTTGGAAACTGCGCCGAATAATCTTCGTTTTCTCGTATATCTTCCATGTGGAGATACCGAAGCGAAATAATTTAATAAAATTAAACCACTAAGCCAATGGGATACAATGATAAGTATAATAATATAATAATATTTTAGGACAGTCGTGGCGCAGGGGAACAAAGTGTGACTGTAAAATCAACTGGTCGTGGGTTCGATCCCCATTCGAGGAAATAAAATATTTATTTGAATTTATATTTTAATTTTTTCGCTCTGTCGAGGCAAACCACGGCGTCGGGTTCTGCCACTCAATACTTGCGTATTGAGTGGCAGAACCCGACGCCGTCCGATGCCTTCAAAATAAGGGGGAAAGTGGGAGTGTCTAGACGCTAGGTTCCCTCTGCCTTCCCTGCTGTTTATCAGGATACAGCGTGAAGCTAATTGATTTAATTTTTGATTTACATAAGTTTAAATGATACCTAAAATTACCATGATTAGTCTACAATTTAGAAACTGTTTATTTATATTTATATATTGTATATATCGTATTAAATATTTGAACGACTGCGTTGACTTGATTGAATTTTCTACATGGAACTATGAAACTACTGAATTCTCGTATATGACAATTTTAACTACTTTTTTAGAAAACGTGTAAGATAATTTAAAGTCACGTGATTAGGAGGAAGATGTAGATGATTAGGAGCAGGTTCAAATCCCGCTCCCGGATTTTTTTTATGTTTATTTTGGTATCGTACGATGTATCCCGCACATAGCAGGGTACGCAGAGGAAACCTGCGACTCTAGTGCTAAAACACTTCCGTTCTCCATTTTACGCCGAATTCTGAAGGCATTGCATGTTAAACGACAGATCTTAGCGCCGCGCTTGATTTATCACCACATCGAAAAAAAATTAAATAATAAATATTTCATTTCCTCGAGTGGTAATCGAACCCACAACGTGTCGCGCTTACATTTATTTAACCTTACATATTAACACATCTAAACATTCCTAGCAACATAAGTCACGGCACAGGTAATTAAGATTAGTTTACGTAAGATCAATCCGGGGATTTCTGATTGTAAATCAATGTATATGATTGAGTCGGGATATATATTCAAAATCTATGTTAATTTAACTTAACGTCAAAGTACAGCCTGGAGGTACTAATGTACGAGGAACAAAATTTAGTTAGCCTTGAAATATTTGTTTCTATTTAAATTGTTAGCATATTTAGAATATAACATTGTTGTTGTATAAAAAAATAATTTTTATATAGATATAGGGTGCACATGATACACAACACAAATTGAGGCTCTCGTCAAATTATATTTTTTAACCGACTTCTGTAAGAAAAGGAGGTTATCAATTCGAGTGTATTTTTTTATGTTTGTTACCTCAGAACTTTTGACTGGGTGAACCGATTTTGATGATTTTTTTTATTTGAAAGCTAGTGCTTTCCGTGTGGTCCCATTTTTTAAAATTCATTTCTGACACTGCTATCTATGAGAAAATCACATAAATCTGCATTGCATTTTGCAACATTGCATTTCTTTTCAACCAACTTCAAAGAAGAGGATGTTCTTATTTTCAACCGACTGCAAAAAAGGGAGAGGTTCCCAATTCACCCGAACATTTTTTATGTATGTTCTTGTCAATATGCCAAAATGTTAGCTTGCACAACAATATAACAGTACAACTACTACCTACTCGTTTGAGAAACATCCTTTTAAGGTCTACCTATTGCTTAAAATTGTAAAATAAATTACTTTTCAACAAAAAAAAAACCGACTTCAAACAACGAGCTAAAAAGTAAAAAAATAATTTTACATAAAGTAAACTGATTTTGTTAAATAAAAATAATTAAAAAAATATTGTATAATTTAAAGTCGGTGCCAAGTATAATAAAACAAACAGGTTTAGTATAATAATATGATATTGTAGTAAGGTTATTTGTTGTAGCATTAGTTTGATACCGAATTCAAAATTATAAAATATTTTTAAATTATTTTTATTTAACAAAATCAAAGTACGGTTTACTTTATGTAACATTATTTTTTACTTTTTAGTTCGTTATTTGAAAACGGTTTTTTTTTGTTAAAAATCAATTTTTTTGCTAAGCAAAGCTTTCCAAAATTGGTTTTTAGAGAAACATTTCAAACAGGAGTTCTACAGTTAACAATCGTATAAGAAAAGTATGTAAGAAAACGTACAAGCCTTTGAACGTAGCGTTACTCGAACCGTTACCTCTTGGATACTGTCGGAGCGCGTTTACCACTTCGCCATACGCTCGGTATGCTGATAATGGATATTACTATACGATAATTTTATGCGCAACGCGATATTGAGTTCCTCCTATCAACACGCAATGTCTCGAAAGTAGGTACAGAGCGGGGGAACATATGTATTAACTCTATGCTTTTTAGACTTATCCTGCAATGAGGGAAAGACGTGAAACTGTTATTTATATGTATCTAATTTATTAGATTTTTTGAGAAAGAGACTAAAATACGGCTTGTGGCTAACTCTTAACATAAATATAAAATTATTTACATAAACGTCATACGCAATATCGACTTTGACATCTCTATTGCCACTTTATTGAAGATGCGGCTTGCGCATACGCAGCAAAATGGAAAGCCCCCTATGGAGGCACTGGAATAATAAAATATTATATAATAAATTATAAAATAATATAATAAATTATAAAAAAAAATGTTACTAATATAGTATGAGCAAATATATACATACTAACAAAAATTATATGGATCTAAAGTCTGAAATAAAGAGATTATTAGTATTATTATTTACTTAACACATCCACACACATAACTACAGGCTTAAACATTTAAGTTCCAGCATTCAATTTGCGGTGTACATTGAAATCACTCTAATCGACGTCGTTCTTAACCGAATATCGGCGATTTAAACAATTCATTTAGGCGCACTATTCTATTCCATAGCCACGAACAACCTCGGCGCACTTAATATGTGGTACAAATGATGATTGAATAGAGCAGTTTCTTTCAGAATTTGTAACATTTGTGGTTCATATTAGAATAAAGACTAGAAAGTAAAGATAACTTGTTGTAAAATTATATTAAAAAATGTTTATCCACTCATTTAGTCATTTTGTACTGAATGCCGGAATACTATACCGAAATATTCTAATAAAATTTAATCAGCTTCACGCTGTATCCAGCACACAGCAGAGTAGGCAGAGGGAACCTAGTGTTAAGATACTCCATTCCCTCCTTGGCTTTCATGTTACGTAACTCAAATTTGTGCCCCTGCGCTGCGACTTTAACCTCAAATTTGTCTATATAAAAAAAAAATTTACATATGTGCCACCCACCCACCACACAAACATATTCACTATTTGAAACTGGAAAACAAAATGTTTTAAAACTACAATTTGAAATATCCTATTAAATAAAAGAAAATTAAAACTAAAATATACCAAAACATAGTTTAAGAAACTCAAAAACAAGCTCTAATTGTCCACTAAAAAGTAAAAAGAAATAGCTGTAAGTGCTATAGAAAGAAAAGGAGCTTAAAATTATATGAGCCTAAACTCAACTTTACTAGTAACCTCTGATGAATTCTAACTCAGGTCCGGGCTCCATCATCAGACCAGATCTATAATACTATATTATTGTACTATCACCTGATACATGATGATACAGTTATTTTAAGTGAACTACTATCATATTTATAAGATTTTATTACATAGTTACAAAATTACAAGTCGATCTAATACAAAATATATTAAAAAGTACATATTATGTAATATAGAACATATTTTTATGTATAATTACAATGCCGCAGTGCAACTAGGCTCCTACAAAGCGGCGTCTCTCGGGTTTACAATGTGCAGATATTCTGCCCCATAATATTAAATAATGCTTCACAAAGCTTCCATAGATGAAATTAGATATGCTGCAGTTTAGAATATTCTTTTACATAAAATGTAAAAGAAATATAAATGATCTTTGACCATGCCTATTGGTGACGAGGCAAAGCTCGGCGTTGAGTTCCGCCACTTAACACAATGACATAAAGCTTCCAGAATTCGGCGGAAAGTGAGTAACGGGGTGTCTTAGCAATTGATTCACTCTGCAAATCCTGCTGTGTGCGGGATACAGCGTGAAGCTTTAAAAAACATAGTTTCACCAACCAGCGCGCAACCATTCATGCGGTAAGACACGGACACGGACAGCGTAGTGACTTAATCACTAGGTATTTTATATCACTTTATTACATAGTTGTATAACAAAGCATACTACGGTTACACAAATAAGTTAGATATATAGATAAAGTTGTATATGTAAATAATGCATAATAGTCATTTTGCTGATTACATTTGTTACTTATTAGTAAGAAGTAAATATTAGTAGTAATAAAATAGTAATAATATAATCATAAAAATTGCATCAAATCATTGTCTACGACGTCTACAAATTAGCGTAGCACGATTTGAAAACACATCTCTTTGATACGGTTACAGATATAAAGCCCTTTATCTTATTAAAATAGACATTATTATCGAGCTGCGTTGTCATTTTTATAGATATTTTTTTTAATCCCATCGTAATAAAGGAACCTAGTGTTCACACACTTCGTTCCTCATTTTTGCTCAGTTTTCCTCTATGAGTTTCAATTTAACGCAAGTTTTCTTCTACCTACCCTACCCTGCCTATACTGTTAGATGCGGGCTACAATGTGAAAATATTTTAATTTTAATACTACTGATTGTTTCAATAATGTAAAGTAATTAAGAGGCGTTGGTCTTGTAATAGGTACATAGTCGTACGTGTCATAGCGGACTGAAGCGGACAACTAGACGCGGCCTTTAGGGAGTGCATTGTACAGAAACGTATGCAATTTTGGTAGACAATTATTAACTTTTTAATTATTTTAATATTTTTTTTCACACATTTAAAAAGTGAAAAATATTTACAAGTTGAATCATATAAAAAAATAAAAATTGACGTGGCGTTGCGGCGTTGCGGCGCAGCGTCTAACTCTAAACGCGACGGTTATGGGTTACGTTTCCACTCATAGGAAATAAGTATTTTTATTTCTCCGCTCTGATCACGAGACAAGGCGAGGAGTGGGAATGAAATACAATTTATCCTAAATTTTCAACATGGTGTGGTGATTTAAAAATAGGGTAATTGATAATTTAAGCGTTAAAAACTATCTAAATATGACAAAGTGTGACAAAATGCATTACACTCTTCAAAGCCACTGACTCCTCAAAAGAGAAACTACAATTTGGACATAGCAAGGATTGAGCCTGTGTTGTATACCGATCCAGTGTCTTGGATACCGATCAAAAATTTAGGATTAGCAATATGGCTTAAATTGAAGTAATAGAAAGTGAAATGCATTGAGTTCCATCACTTAACAAGCAATACTTTGAAAATTGAGTTAAAAATAAGGAATTCTTCTAGATATTGTACGAAATACAGTTTTCCATTTAATATAGCAAAGTAGGCAGGGAGATCCTAAAATAAGAAAATGAAGTGACTTACTTAGACAAAATCATTCTTAAAATCATCACACTTAAAAAGAAATCGATGTGTGCGAATTCTGACTCGCCCACCGAGGGTTCCTTACTAATTTCAGGATTATAAGTTATTGGAAAGTACAACTTATAAAAGTTAGCAAACTTAAGTTTGCGGGAATATACATTTATTTTACAATAAGTGCATATTCCCGCAAATAAAGTGAACTATAATTGTAAGTTTTAATTTTGTCTGTAATATAAATATAATATATAATATAAAAAAATATTTTTTCGGTTGGTTTTCTTTGTCCGTACTACAAGTTTCACACTTCTTGCCAAATTTTATAATTACGTATAATTAAACTAAAGAAAATACCCTAGAAATGTTGATAATGCAGTGAATAAGCTTAAGTTTGCAAGCACATGCACTCATTTTGTGAGAAATAAAGTAAGAATATACGTTTTAAAATATTTTTATACGTATAAATTTTCACTTTTCGGGTTTTTACATTATTTGTTTTCACTTCGTGGCAATTTATATAACTATAGGTCCACGGGAAGTACTCTATAGAATTTAATAATGCGGCTAATCTCAGACAAGAGAAAGTATAAACGCTTCTATTTTTTGAAGATTTAGAAGCTAGATTTTTTTCTGTACTCCGATGGAACTGTAGATTTAACAAAACGTTGACACCTACACGTAATCTTAAGGTAAATAGTCTTAAGTCTTTTTTTCCTTTTTAGGTACGTAAGGGAACTCTAAAAAAAACGGGAAATTGTCCGCATATAAAAAGAAAACGTAGAGTTTTTTAATCGAAAATCCAACGTTCCATGCCAAAATCAACCACTCCTGAATAATATTTATCTGGTATCAACTGCACAAAACTTTACAAAATCCGAACTATCCTCGTCTTGTTTGATATACTAAAGCCATCTCTATATAAAACGGTATAAGGTGTAACTTTTGGAACTTGAACTTTTTTGTTATCTATACTCTTGTAAAATATATACACTCTTGCCAATTGACTTTAAGCTCTATAACCATAATTCAAGGTTCAATTTTCACTGAAATTTCGATGAATTTCATGAATTTCTCCGGTGTCGGAAGGGTTTACAGAGTTCACTCCTCAGCTGGCTTTATGTTGCTTTTTGCACTTTTGTTTTTATTTAGGCTGTATATTGTTGCTTTGACAATCGAATTCTAATGGACTCATTCTGTGAAGCGTTTCATGTATGTACATATATATGAGTTTAAGAATAAGATTATATTGTTATTATCACTATTTCTGTTAAGGCATTTTATTTTCATTTTTTTTTGATTCAGAAATATTTCAAATCACATTTAAAGATATTGTACTTTGTCTAATGAGCTGATGAGAAAACAAAAAAATATTTTAAACTAGCTAGCAGCTTTCTTTGCGGCTTTATATATGGTTGTTCATGACCCATGACGAGCACAATGCTCGTAATATATAGGCTAAATAGAGTAGAATAAATTTCAAAAAATATTTTTTTAATTCAATTAAACAAACTATTCAGCTTTATCATATAAGCAAAGATTTAAAAAAAATGTCGTCATATATCTACATAAAAAAACCTACATAATATATATACACACCCTGAATTGAAATTGGACACACAACTAATGCGTTTACGCACTCTTATTGGTGTCGCAGTGACATCAAAAATCGTAGTTTTTTATAAGCAGCTATACAGAATTACACGAAAAAGATAATGTTAAGTTCAATATATGTTTAAAAATATTAATTACTTTTAATATCAAGCTAAAAAAATTATAACCAGTATTGTACATACAATTTTCAGTATATTCCATAGAAGATTACCTAAAGAAATTGATGTAGCTATATTTATATAATGAAATACCAAAACTACTTTCAATGGTCGACCCTTAAGCGTTCAAGTTTTTCTAAACAGGATACCTTTTGGAATATCAAACAGTTCTATAGCGAGGTCTATAGGATAGTACTATAGAAGTGCACTGAAGCTTGCTTATCTCACCCCTATTATGTACTGAATAGATAATACGTATATGTATGAGAAAATGCGTAAGCAATTTTCGTAAATATTACCTTTAGGTCTGAAGATGATTGATTTAAGCGGTTAAAATATTAAGTGTGGATTATGGGTTGAATTTGTGGGGTTCTATACCTTAAAAAAAACGGAACTGTGATTATTCAGGTCAAATATCTGTATCATTTAGTATGAACTATTAATTATGCTTGGATTATTAATCCATGAGATGGCAACTAATTTTATTTAAATCCAATATAACAGAAAAAATACCCGAAAGCTAAGTTAATGAAAAACTAATTCGATACAATATACTCTCTAAAAATTACTTTAAAATTTATTCAATTCATAAAAAAATATTTCTTACTTACAAATAGAGATTTATAAACGAAGGAATCGAAGTTATTTTAATCCTTTAACGTTAAATTTACCACCATTCCACATACTCGTATATGAACTTATTGCTTACATAACTACATGTAATCTAATATACCTACATTATTAGTAACCCGAGCACGTATTAACGCTCACAATGAAATCGATTATTTGCAGTTGAAATTTCAATTAGACTGCTATAATCAGAAGTAATTTCCGCAATATTAATATAGCGGATAATCTATTTAGCTAACGCCGACTGGCTCTCATTAAGGTATTGCATCTCCCGCATACCCAGGGTAGATAGAAAGAACCTAGTGTTGAGACACTCTGTTCTGAACTTTCTCCCGGATTCCGAACCTATAGGGACCTATAGTTTTTCACAAGGCACTGTTTAATCCAAAGATATAGTGATTTAAGTCCGTCGTAGATGTAGAGGCATAGCGTATGATGCACACGCAACGATTGTGGGTTTGATTACCACACGGGTTAAAGGAATTATTTTCATTTTCTCATTCTGGTAGTAAGAACGACATCAATTATCAATGTCACGAAAATTACGGAAATTGGAAAATGCAGAGTCTTAACACTATGTTTTCTCTGCCCACCCTGCTATGCAGCACGAAGCTTAAAAAAAAAGATTTTTCCAGTAAAGCGCTACCAGTAATATAATTTTTCTGATAGAAACTGAAACCGAAAAAAAAATTAAATAATAACACAGACTTTAAATTACATCGATTTTATAATTTGTTGGCAGAACAGCAAGCTCCTGTATAAGCGCCCGTTAGAGAGAGGAATTCATTAACATAGAACAATGTAACGTAATTATAGTATTAACGATTAGACAGATTGTGGCGCAGTCTTGATTGAGCATGCCTCACGTGGATTTATGTTATTGTAATATGTATGGATTTTGATTGGATAGGAAGGTAGGAAGGTAGTCGCAGGTTCAGGTTGCAATTGCTACTGCAGTTGCAGTTTAGTTTAACTTAGTGTTACAACACTCCGTTTCCCACTTTCCGATGAATCGGATTTCTAGAGGCATTGCGTTTTGAATGGCGGATCTTAACTTCAGAGTCAGAAAGTTATCAGAGCGAGGAATTGAAAATATTAAATACTTAATTTGTTCAAGTGGAAATCGAATGCACAACTTGTCGCGTTTATAGTCGCACGCTTGTGCCCCTGCGCCACTACTGGCCTCTTAAACTTCTTAACCCAAATTCTCTCATTATCTTCTTTCCTTTTTTCAGCTCATAATCGTTCACTGTGAACATAGATTTATTAGTATTTTTCCTCGAAAAAGAATGGAAAGTTTAGTATGAAGTAATAAGTACTTACGGCGTCTATTGCAGAAAATTGCTAATATAAGGCGAAAATTATTTCATTTTCTACGCTTTCATTTACTGATTATTGTACGTGATCTATTATACTAATATACATATATTATTTGTAAAATAAATTAAAATAATAAATATATTATTTTCTTTTTATCTTAGGTGTGAAGACGGAGAAAGAAAACGATATCTGTTTCCATTCTTAAATTGCAACACAATCTTGTATTTTGTTTAACTTCACACTGTATCCCGGATATAGCAGGATTGGCAGAGAAAATCTAGTGTTCAGGCACTCCGTCCCCAACGATGAGCAGAATATCCGAGGCATTGCATGCTAAGTAGCAATGTCCGTGCCGCGTTTAAACAATTGGTTTCCCCGAGAAGAATTAAACAGTAAATCACAAGTAAAATTTCTAATCTATATATACATATGTATAAATAAAATTTGAGCTTCTGTCTGTCTTTCAAAATTATTGTGTTCTTCGAAGTGCATATTAATAATTATTTACCTGACACTTAAATACAAATAATATTTTTTTTTCAATTTTCTTTTTATTTTTGTTTGTCTATAATCTAAACGGTTGGAGTGATTTGTATGGGATTTTTACTAAAAGATAGAGGAGGTTGTGGAACAATATGTTGAGTAATTTGATCCCAGAACTTCCACGGTATCGAGATTGACGTAGTCGAAGCCGTGCGCGTAACCATACTGCCTAAATATATAAATAATATATTGGTATTAATATAAAATTATATAAAAAGTCACTTATCATCTTAGATCTAAGTGATTTTTTTTCCACCAAGGGTTCCGTACAAAACTTGGATGTTTCGCGTTTATCTGAAGTTCAAGCTTAGCTTAGCCAGAGCCTTTTTTAAGCCATTTTTTTTTAAATTTTAACTATAAATGTAGACTTTTCAGATTTTTTCCTGTAGATGCAAGCTACTAAATTTTATAATTCCAGGTCAACCGGAAGTAGCCTATTAATTTTGATTTCCTTTATAGTGTCGAAATACGCGTTTTTCGCGATATGAACTGCCATATCTTTATAAAAGTAAATGTAGAAATACAATATTTTCAGGAATCTGAATATATAGTTTGAATTTAATTTGATATCTTCAAGCGTTCCTGAGATAAAGGCTCTTGATAGACAGACAGATAGAGACGGATAACAAAGTGGTAAATATGGGTTCCTTTTTTTCTTAAAAGGTACGGAACCCTAAAAATATATAGATAAATAACAATATTTTTGAGGCCGGTCGTGGCGCAGTGGCACAAGGTGTGACTGTAAAACCGACTGGTTGTGGGTTCGATCCCCACTCGAGGAGATGAAATATTTACTTAAATTTATATTTCCATTTCTTCGCTCTGGTGTCGAGGTTAAGCGCGGCGTAGAATTCTGCCACTCAACACGCAATGCCTCCAGAATTCGGCAGAAAGTGGAGAACGGGGTGTCTTAACACTAGGTTCCCTCTGCCTACCCTGCTGTGTGCGGGATACAGCGTGAAGCTGATTTTTTTTTAACAACATTTTTGTGAGCAATATCAAATAAAATTTCAAAAGGCTGAAATTGAGATTTACTAATTGTATTATAACATTATAGATAACTATGTTAAGATAATCAACCAATTTTCCCTAAATACATTTATTATAATTAATATTAAATAAATATTCGTATAGTTCAAGCGGAAGAAGCCGCCCGAGGGTCGGTAGTAGATAACAAAAAAGTGAAAAACAGAGTATTTTATCACAAATTTTCCCTATAATCCGCAGATGAATAAGAGATGTAATTGAAATTGAGATAAAATTATAACACCATAAAGATGCATAGCTTATTAGAGAAAACTTGAAAAGATGCAGTTTCTGTGACGCATGCGTTGGCCGAGGCTGAACAGCCGACGACCTCCTTACATCCTAACTGCGATCAAATTTCGATCTTACCATGTAACGAAATGGATCCTTTTAGCGAAGCTTTGGAAGCTCTCGTTGGGCAGCCAGTAGCTCGCCGCCCACCGTAGAGTGCGCTCGTGGCCGCCGTGCGAAATCATACGTGACGGACAAAGTTTATAACTTCACGTGTTTTTGTTGTCGTGTTCTGAGGATTGTTAGTGATCGGATAGCATTTGGGATGTGATGGAAGGTAGGTAGGTTTGGTTTCCGAGTGGGTGTCTTTTTCGGATGACTCGTTTTTGGTTTATTCTTTTTTATACACGGTGATAAGTATAATTTTAATATTGAATCTTAATATAAGTTCAACCTACATTCGACAAGGATTCTGTGTGTTGTTCGTATAATTGTTTTTTTTTCTCATATTAAAAAAAATAATAGATTTTACAAGCCCAATGTATTTCAAAATATTATTTTATTAGATATTGCCGAAAATATATAGATACTATATTTTTTAATGTATAATAACTTTTAGAGAAAATACAATATTTTTATTTCATTTTCAACTGCAGGCATAAATAATTACGTATAATGTACTAAAATACTTAATAATTCTAGTCCTATAATAAAACCTAAGTATATTAAAAACAATTTAACGTGAATTTCTCTCAACGCAAATTTATTATTAATATAAATAATGAAATATAAATATAAAATCGTCACAACTTACCTATTTAAATAGATATTTTAATTAATTCTACCTCTTCATTGATCTTTTCATGACATTATCTTTTTTTATTCTTTAATTTCGTAACTAAGACACAATTGTACACACATTGGCTGAGATAACTCTGACCGCAGATACAGTAAGGTACATCGAATCAGAATTTGAACTTGAATAATGTTTTTGATTCGTACCAGTAGCTCTGAGAGTACCGTCTTTTCAGCCAAGCAAATTCTTCAGCTCTACAATATTGTTTTAGAGAATTTTTTTCTTTGAAAAAATTTAGAAGCCCAGGGGCTCAAGCATGCGATTGTAAATGTATTGGTTTTGGGTTCAATTCACACTCGGATGAAGAAAAATTTTAATATATTCATTTCGCTCTGATAACCCGGCAAAGCGCGGCGTCAAGTTCTGCCACTAGGTTCCCAGGTTCCATGACATGTGCGGGACAGCGTGACGCTAAGAAAAAGTAGGCGAGGAATGGAGTCTTGATATTCCGTTCTTTCTCCTTCACCTGCTAATATGATAAAAATGCAGCTAAACGCTAATAAAAATACAATGTTTTATCATCTCATGCTTTTAAATGTAGATAGAGATGAGCCAAGACTATATACCTATTTCCTTTTATAATGTGAATAAGACCTAATTGACTCATAATATTTATATGAACAGAGGCTGTCGTCTGCAGAGATAATATTTAAGGTATATTAAAATTAGTTGTATGCATTTGGTTATTCGTAAGATTGTAATCTAAATTGAGAATCATCTTTAATAAGAAATCACTCTTATTTATTTTTTAAGGTATAACTTAAATCTAACCTAAAAAAGTAATTGAATTCACGGTGTATCCCGTACAACAGGAGAATATGGAAGAGGGAACCCAATGTTGAAACAATCTGTTCCCCATGACGTATATATAAAATCGAAGTACTTGATATAGTTATAAATATATTATAACATTAGAATCTTACTCGTATTATAAATCGGAAAATTTATAAGATTGATGCTTTTCTATCACGCAACAACTACTAAATGGATTTAGATAACATTTTATATAACTTATACATCAAAATGACGTATAAGCTATAACTTATGTAAAGATTTTGTATAATATGGCTATAATGATATAATAATAAAGAAGCCGCGTTTGGGTAACTAGTTTTCTATAAAGTTTTTCTTTAAATTCTTTAGTTCGTTATCATCATCATCATCATCTATACGATTATATTCTATTTCACAATGTACCCGGCATAAAGCAGAGTAGGTTGACTTTAGAATTTGAGACATTGTGTGTTGACTGGCGAAACTCAACATCGCAATATATACCATAGCGGGGTATCACAAATATTTCGTTTCTGCCCTTAATACTATAAAAATTCGGTGTATAAAATATAATAATTGAAATCGAAATTTAACCTATCTCAAATAAGAATAGTCAAAAAATAATAATATTAGTAAATATACTTTGAAAATAAATACTTCAAAAAAGTACAATAAGGCGGCCTTATCGTTTAAAGCGATCTCTTCCAGACAACCTTTGGATGTTGAAGTTGTATAAAAATGGGCGGTGCACTAAATAAAATATTATATGCATTTTTTTATCAGCTTCACGCTGTATCCCGCACACAGCAGGGTAGGCAGAGGGAACCTAGTAGTGTTGAGACCCTCCGTTTCCCACTTTCTGCCGAATTCAAGAGGCATTGCGTGTTGAGTGGCAGAACTCAACGCCGCAATTTATTATATACATAACTCTATATAATATTATAATATATAACACATACTATATGAAATATAATATATGAAAATAGCTTTTACGCGTCTCTACTCATGTCGTAATATATTTTTGGGGCGTGCTTCTAATGTTTTACTCCTCCTTCGATAGCTCCTCCCTTAGAAAAAAATATGACGTAGAAAAAATTATATATATAAAAGTCTTTTTTAGCTTCACACTGTAACCCACATATGTATCCCACGTATCTTAAAACGAGCATTAAAATTAATTATAATATTTTTTTTAAGATAATTTGCTCCCCACTCACTGTCCAATCTTTGAGACATTGGTGTTCTCAGTTCTCAGTGGCGGAATTCTACGCTGCACTTTGTCTCATTACCATAGTAAAGAAATAAAAACAATTCTTTCCTCTAAGTGGTAATCAAACCCACAAACGTCGCTTATAGAGGCTCTATATTAAATATTTTTGTAAAATTATTTTCTTGTGATGTTGAGATATAGATCATCTAATAACATTTTTTTCCTAGACTAACTCATTAATTGAGAGAATTAATTATTGTTGTTTTCCTGAACTGCTAAGATAAAGTGTGGCATATCTCAACGAGCAATATTTCGAATATTAAACGGAATGTGGAGAACAGAGAGTCTTAGTACTAGGTTCCCTCTGTCTACCGTAAAAACGGTACGGCGGGTACGGCCGCTTGAAAGATACGAATGTTTATTTGAGTGTATTTAAGAAAAAACCGGCCAAGCGGAGTCAAACTCGCCCACCGAGGGTTCTGAACCGATTTCAAGATTTTGATTGGGAAATACCTTATAGGTTATAATGATGCGGTGAATAAAGTTAACAAACTTAAATTTGCGGGCATATACTCTTATAATGTATGCAATTAACTATACATATGAGTAATTATGTTTTCTATGAAATATCTATAAATTTTTACTTTTCGAATTTTTTCCTTTATTTGTATTGTAAGATCTTAGCTTCATTCTAAATTTCATAACTAACGGGAAGTACTAGTGTACTTTTTATTACTACTATTTTTCTTAGGTTTTGATTACATTGTGTATTTCATACAAAATAAAGCAAAAATGATACATAAATACTCATATCTTTTGATTGCGTTGTATTAGAAGCTTAGTTTATGTGCCCCAAAGATAAACAGACAAAAATGTTAAAATTGTTTGTGTTTTAGTATTTTGTAAATAACTATATGCACAGTTATATTGATATCAAAGACAGACTCTTTTATTTTATTTTTAAGTATAGATATATAAATATAGGTAAACAGTAATTTAGGTTTTTTTTTTCAGCTTTACGCTATCCCTAATATCCGCATGTAGCAGAGGATGCCGTGAGAATCTAGTGTTAATACACTGTTTTTCCCACTTTCCGTGTTTCACAATTTTCGAGACATTGCGTGTTGAGTGGAGGAATTCAACGCAACAATTTGCCTTGTTACCAAAGCGAAGAAATGAAAATATTCAAATCAAATCAGCTTCGCCCTGTATCCCGCACACAGCAGGGTAGGCAGAGGTAACCTAGTGTTAAGACACTCCATTTCTTACTTTCCGCCGTGTTCTGGAAGGATTGTGTGTTGAGTGGCGTAACTTAACGCCACGCTCTGCCTTGACACCAGAACGAAAAAATTAAATAAAATATAAATGATAATAAATATTTAATTTCCTACAGGGGGGATCGAAGCCACAACTAGTCGATTTTACGGTCGCACCCTTGTGACAGTGCGTCACGACGGCCTAATTAAGTAATTAAAGTCTTTCAAATATTTATTTGATTTTGCTCCCAAAAAGAAAAATGTTTAAGTATAAGGTATTTAGGTAGACAGTGAGTACGCGTGCACGGCAAACGCAGTTTTTCTCGCATAAAGTCCGATCCCGATCCTTAATCTTGAAATCTCGGTGTTGAAATTGAAAGCTAAAGATTCAGCCAATTCAGTAAAACAGTTGTATAAAATAATTGTTATAGCAATTAACAAATTTGTTGAACTAAGTACTTTAAGTTGATATAACTTTTTTAGTTATGAATCGTTTGTAATAAAATAAATATATTAACGGAAGCTTACCAAAATCTAATAATGAAAACGACATTTAAATATGTTAAGCCGATTCTGAGATAAGCGATAACAAACGCACAGAGAAACAAACAAACAGACAAAAAAAATTAAATTATTATTTTTTGTTCTACTACATTAATAAAGGTCCTCAAAATTATTTTATCTTAAATATCTTTCTAGTACAGACGCTTATTCGCTACGATTTTATTATAAGTATAGCATATAAATATGAACAATGAACATACACAAGTAGGGGACGTCAAACCCAGGATGATTCGTACAACAATAATACAATAGTAGCATGTGGCGCTATACAAGATTGATTGAAATACGGAACCGATTAATTTCACCATGCGTATTGAGGAATAGTCTGTACCTTCTAGTTTTGGAATTATTAGTAACTAACTCACATACAGTATTTTAGTCTAAATTGTGATAGTTTAATTAAAATTTTTGCAAGTAAAATTATTTTTATCTGCATTTTATATGTTGTTTATTGCAAATAAAACATATTATAAGAAATATAAATTATATAATTATATCGATTGAACATATGATTGATTTGATTAAGGAATTAAGAATAAAAACTAATTAAATGAGGTGACCATAGCACACTGCCACAAGCGTGTGATTATAAACGCGACGGGTTCGATTATTAGGATTAGGTTCAATTCCTGCTCGGAGAAATAGTTTTCCACTTTCCGCCGAATTCTGGAGGTACTATGTATTGAGTTTCCGAACTCAACATCGCGCTTTGCCTCGACCCTAGAACGAAGAAATGAAAATATAAAATTTTTAATTTCCTCAAGTGAGAATCGAAACCACAACCGGTCGCGTTTACAATCAGACGCGTGTGCCCCTGCACCACGACTGGCTTCGAATAACATAACCACAATAATAGTATTTACTTTAACCTGCTCATTAGCAATGCACTTAGATTATACTCTAAAACCTAATTAATCAACATTAGTTACTAATTAACATAAGTCTAGTTAATGTGTCTGCTTTCTAGAATTTAGATGAGAAACAGAACACTTCAGAGGTCTCATTCATATAAATATACCTACTTGAATAAAATTAATTATTTTTCTTAGCTAGAAATAAGCATATAATAATTTAATAAAACAGCATTACGCCTTTTCCTCCCTGGCAGGGTAGGCAGAGGGGAGCTAATATTAAGACACTCCGTTCACTTTCCTCAATTTTCGAGCCATTGCGCTGAACTCATCGTCACACTTTAGTTTCCAGAGTGTGGAAATGAAAATAATTTTATGTATTATCAATTTCTCGAATGAGAATCGAACCCACAAGCAGGGTGCTTACGGTTTTGTTATGAAATGTATTATAAATTTTATTACTTATATAATTTTGCCTCCTTTTAGAAGAAGAAGAAGAATTATGACTATACAGAACAGAAAAATACAGGAAAAAAAGTAAATACCTTGAATATAAAGTGAGAATAAAAACCACAATTCACCAGTATATACAATTACAAAATAAAAAAAAACAATTGCCAAATATTAACAATTAATCATAATTTTAATATAAAAAAGTCTTAAGAGATTGATCTATCTTAAATATAAATGGCTATTATTAAATGGTTAAATGCTTCTCTTTTGTATCATCAATTAAAAATAATAGTAGCATTGTTATGTACAAGTAACAACAATGAAACTCATTGTTGTTACCTAATAAATGCTGTCTGGAAAATATGGATTCAATGTCGAGAGACGAGCGACTTTAAATATAAAATTGACACGGAATTCGTTAAATGAGGCCTACTCGTACTTGACTGGGTTGTTTAAATTAAATAAATTCGTTAGTATTAAAAAAATATATATTGTTTTTTATTGAATAATATTAAAAACTGATATTTTGACTAATATAGTATAAAATATAAGCATGCTGCAATGTGATGGTCATGGAGAATCCATAGAACGCTATATTTTGTTTAGAGTTTCTCTCATATTCAAATATTTTGATTATTTCGATTGCTTACGCGGGAATAAATATTTTTTTATATATTTAATATTCGGAGTCATAATAATAATAATAGAAACTACTTATTGTACACTCGCAAAGATTAAATATTATTATGAGTTTTAGAAAATAAAAAATGTCATAATTCAAAGTTAAGTTTAAAGTATTCACAAAATATTTTAAACTTAACTTAGCTTCACGCTTTATCCCTAGCGGAGTAGTTAGAGAGAACGGAGCTTCAAACGCTACGCTGAAAATATTGTTTTAATTTTTTTTTTATCTAAATTCCTATAATAATATTAATTATGTTAGTACCTGAACCGCTCGAGTTTATAACTTGGACTAAAGTTTAAGAATATTAACACTATACTATTTTTATTTTTAAATATATATAATAATTCAACTCAATTCTGGTTACAATAAGAAAGAAAATGCTAGTTCTTACTTTAGCTCGAGTTCTGATTCATAGTCGGTTTTACTATCCACCATCGTTTGTTTTAAACCTATTTGAATAAAACATAGCGCTGCATAGATCGAAATAATTTATTAAAATAAATACTTGCCTTGAAGTGATTTTAAAGGAGATGGGAAAGGAGTCGCAAATGGAATTGAACTATGAATTATTAATTGGGCAAGTTCTGAATGTAGTACTAGACTTTGTGTTAGAGATGACACTTCATCAATAAGTCAATTTGAATAGCTGTAATAGCTATACTGTGGCCTTTTTGAGATGAATGGAGGGAAATTTTCAGCTGTGTTGTAAGGTAATAGTTTGGATATTGTAACTGACATCCCACCCTACACTCAATAAAATATTTAAATAATAATTTTAATATTTTATTATGGCTCGTGATACGTCTAATATAATTAGAACTCTTTCGTAGTGATCGTAAGTAATCCAAGATCTTTTAGAGATTCAGAGGTAACAATATAAATATTAAATGTACAATAAATTTAATATAAATACAAATAAAAGATATTATGATAAATAAAATGTCATTGTCTGTCTGTTTCAATCTCTTGTGATATTTCTAAAGAATATCGTAGACGTCCTATCCTCCTCTCTGTTATACCCAGTCATTACTGATAGTTATAACTAAGGGGGGATAGTGAGTGGCCCCGCACCCGCCACTTACCGTGGATTCCGGCCGTTCGGCTCTGAACCCTCCGGGACGGATCGGAATAGTTAATATGTATGATTCTTATAATGGTTTTGCGAAAGATCAATTATTCTGATGCAAAGACCGAAGTCTAATATAAATATTAGCAATGGAGTAAAGATTATAATACGTAGGCCATAGCCTGTTACATAACATATAACTCTCTGCTTCACATATCAGATCGAACTCACTACCGCTAGGCGGCCGATTATGTGAATCCACTTCAGTTTGCTTCTTTAGAGGGCATTACATTAATATACCCATTTAACGTTCGTGTATATTTCTTAAACTATTTATTTACTTATCGTATCTTAATAATATTGAATGCTGTATGTATAATGTGACGTGTTTATTATTTCCGTATGAATTCGTTAATATAGTATATTTCATATTATAATTATTACCTACGTGCTCTTATTATATGCCTTAGTTTTAATATTAATATAATTTCTATTCACTGTTATTGTAACGCCTCTTTTAAACAGAACCGTCGTAGAATAACACGCACAGCACACACCCTGCAGCTGTTTGTCTGAACTGACACTAGACTCAGAGTTGTGGGAATGTAATATAGAAATCATTAATTGAAAATACTCAGTTATCGCTAGGACAGCCAGCGACTCCGAGTAGGCACGATTCTACTACCAGTTCAGTAAAGAACCTCAGTGCTGAGAAGAACTGGCGGAAGAAACTCAGCAGCAGAATCCAACACTACTAAAGCAATTCGCTTATATCAAATATGCCAGCACCAGTGACGCCCGGCTATATATTATAAGTATGTCGTCGACATCAGTCGATTGACGCATTATATTATCTACGATAAAACCAAGTGTTAGACAAACAAGCGGACACTACTATATATGTACACCAGAGCTGGGACATAAAACAGCACCACACACCCGTGCGAGACGGGCGGACACTGCTACATACACCAGTACCAGGACATAAAGCAGCATCACACACCTATCCATCATACACCAAGTGTTAACGTTGACGCACCGCAAGGCACCGCGAAACTATCTAAATATAATATATATAAAATTAAATGCCACGGCAATTCACTTAGCCAAGCACATTAGTACCAACGAAGCCAAGCAGCAGTCGGTTGTGACTATAATATTAGTTAATACTAAAACAAGGGTCAATGAACTCTAACAGTCGTATAAATCGTAAATAATTAATATTTGGTTAATGTCTAATGTCTATTATATTTAATTAAAGTAATATATATAAAATATTGAAAGATTACTTTTATTGTAGGACATTAAACAGACTCATATTTATATAATATTTATAAATTGTAAATATATATTTTGATATAATAGTTTTATATCATATTATAAATTATACTATTATATTTATATTTCCTTTTATAGTAACATGTTAAATATTTATTAATATATATAGAAATTACATTTATAAGTTATTATAATTCACCAAACCTATTTAACTTTCATTTCACAATTCCCATACACGCATCTAACGAAGATGGCGGCAGGCATTCTGCGTACATTAATATAATTGTAATTTTATATACCTCATAAAAACATCTTCATGTATTTATTTCCATTTACTATATAAATAATATTTATCTCTGGATATTGACGGCATTATATGCATTAATATCACTCTTCTTTATTTTAATAATAATCTATTAAAAACTTACCGACGAAGTATTTCAATACAAACAATCGTAAATAGTGAAAGCACTTATAACTTATCTTAGCAACCTCAAATACTTATATCACAATTGAAAACACAATCTCACATGCTTTTTATATACATTAAATATAACTAGATATATGTTAATTATAAATTAAAACTTCTCTAAACATTTAAAACATGCATCCTTCCTCAGACGCGTCCGCCATCTTCCCTCTCTTTCCTTTCTTTTTTTTTGACTTTGACGTTGACAGTAGCTTATTCAGCCAACATGATATTTTACAATAATTAAAATATTAATTATGTTATTATTTATTTTAAATTATAATACATAACGTTTCATTATAATTATTAAATTATTTTTAATAAATATATTTTATATCTGAGTATTTTACCTACGGTATATTACGTCACTTCAATATTACTTGTGAACGGAACGCGTAATTAAATAACTGAACTAAACTATTATTTATAAGATTGTATTTATCTTAAGCTATAATTAAATAATATTATAAATTATATTTATAATATTTTTTTATAAATGTTTTTTTTTTTTTTAATTAATTATATTATTTACCAACACATTTGGTTCTGGTATGGATCGTTACAATATCTCGAATAATTTCATGTTTGTAGTATTAGTATTGGTTTTCTCATTTTGTATTATGAAATATAATACGTTATGGATGTAACAGTATGTACCTTAAGTATAATGTATTAAAAATATATATGCATGGCAATACACCTTAATAACATAGTGAATTATGACTAATACAATCTATATATTTTTAATATCATATTAATCTAGACTAGTTCATGTATTGTCGTCCCGAGTGTCGCAACCGTCGTTCCATATATATAGAGGGTAGCAGTCGGAAGACAGCGGTCGAGTCGGAATCTTAAGTACTACGGTACGAATAAATATCATACACATAATGACTTGTACCAAAGGTATAATAATAAATACAACGTGATAATTCGAAGCTTATAATGGCACGATATTTTAGGATCGAATTTCTTATAGAGGCAAAATATGAATAGGGGCGACACATTGAGTTGCAAAGGGAGCTTTGAACATAATTACAGTATTATTATACTGTTAAATGTCCTTAATAAAATGGACATTGGAAATGAATGCTGGTTATATCGTGTTCAATTTTGTCTCGCGGGGCGCTTGTAGTGCGTAAGCGATGCTTGTATGGAATTAGACATAGATGCAACGGCTTATACTGTAGTTTCTACGTGCGACTAGTGTATCATGAATTGACGATTCATGGTACTATACTATAATGTGGTGGCATTACGCGTATTCGTCGACACTTTGTTAATCGAAAAAGCCATAAACAACGGTCTCTATAGTGGTTCTATAACTCGTTGTATGATAAGTGATGAGTGTATATTTGTCCTGGAACTCCGGTGTATGTAGTAGTGTCCGCCCGTCTTATACAAGTACCTTCAAAAAAATCACACACAACCGGAGGATTCAATAAAGATTGTTGTAGAGACGGGGCGGTACCCTTGCTATTTCTTCCTTTTATTATAACTGGCGCGCAGTACGTACAGAGGAAGATAGGACGTGCTCTTGACTTTTCTTCGGAAGAGCCTTGGAGCTAGGACAAAGTAATGTTTTCGAGTACCAGTTAATTAGATAAACTTCTGATGGCATTTTATAAAACTCATGTGTTGCAAATATTAATTTCTAAAAACTCTGTCTGAATCTCTAAAAGATTTTGGGCTATTCACGATCACAACGATTAAAAGTTCTAAACTGACACATCAGGAGTCAAAGTATTGGTTATTAAATAATATCTTTAAAGGTTTTCGGGGAATCAGTTACAATGTGTTAATTGTCAGAGGCCAGTTGTGGTGCAGGGACATAAGATTGTGACTGTAAACGTAACAGGTTTCGATTTCGAGGAAATAAAATATTTTGTATTTTCATTTCCTCGATCTGGTAATCGAGACAAATTGTATAACTGTAAAAGTTATACAATTTGTCTCGATTACCATTTAATACATTGCAAGAGTGTGCTATTATCATTTTAGATATATACATATAATAATTGATGACACATTTATTTATAAATTGTGAATGAGTTAAAACAATTACTTTATATACTGTATTTTAACACGTAAACACTGTTCAATTAATTGTAACTTAAATTATATTTAAGTTGTAATGTGCAAATAACAAGCAAGTTAAATATAATAATTGGAACGTGACGCTGCTCGTTTTATTATCCGCATTCAAACCACTATCGGATGGGTTACATTGGAACGATTAACGGTATATAATATAGCCTATACAAATTTCCTCGATAAATAGACTATCCAATATATTTTTTTTTGGTTCGAACAGATAGTTCCTGAGTTTAACTCAATAATTTCTTCAGCTTTATCACATTTGTAGAAGCATAGATTTTTTTAGCTTTTTGTATCCCGCACACAGCAGGGTAGATAGAGGGAACCTACTGTTAAGACACTTGGTTCCCCATTTTCCGCCAAATTCTGGGGGCATTGCTTGTTGAGTGGGAAATTTGAACGCCGCGCTTTGCCTCGACAGCAGACCGAAGAAATGAAATTATACATTTTAATAAATATTTCATTTCCTCGAGTGGGGAACCCATAACCAGTCGTGTTTACAGTCACACATTTGTGCCTGAATGTGCAATTTGTAATTCTGTTTCTGTTGATTTTTCATTGAAAATATAATATAAAAAAAATGGTAGAGTTTTAAAGGATAACTAATAGAATCGTTTCATCATCATTCCATTCAGCATTTTTGTCTGTTTATATTCTTATCTGTTTGTTTGTGTGAATATGTATCACGTAAAAAGTATAAAATAAATTCTAAGCCGGTCCTAAGTTCTCGCCTCCCACTGCGCTGGCCATATATGAGACCTACGTCAGGCCACATTTGACATATGGTGTTTTGGCCTGGTTTGCCCCTACCAGTCCGCGCCAACGCCTAATGCTGCAACAAGTGCAGAACGTTGCCCTGAGGCGGGACATGAAGGCACCTTGGCACGTGAGGAACGCTACAATCAAGCGGGACTTCCGTGTCGAGGACATCGACGAGCACGTCTTCTAAAAAATATTGTGTTATTCACTATTAGAAACATAAAAGGTTCTAAACGCTAGACACATCACAATCAAAAGGGGTATTTAATAATAATGTTATTAAAGGTGTTCGAGAAATCAATTACAACATATACACGGAACTATAATTATATTCTTTCTACAAAATTATTTCAACGAACTTTTAATGAGAAATGTTCATTTGTTCAGCTTCTGTATCCCGTATGTAAACAGAGGGTACCTATTATTAAAATACTCCATTCAACTTGTATTGCCCAGTTTTCAAGACATTGAGTGTGAATGTCAGAACTCAAAGAAAAAAAAATAATTAAAAGTACATTAACATAAGCTTGAAAGAGGATAAACTTACAAGAGCATGCTATGATAATTATTTTTTAGCGAATAAAACAGATTTTAAACATTAATGAAAAAAATATAAATATTTTTTAATTAAAAAGATCACGATAGACAGCGAGACATCGTTTGAATGTAAACGCTGTAAATGAGAGGGCCATTCAGAATGGTTATATTTAAATTATTTTAACGTTCGTTGTGACGAGATTAACTCCAGCGTTAAGTTACGAAGCATCTTGATATTAGGGTATTTTCGCCAACAGAGTTCTACGTGAGTAATTTAAATATCTTATAGCTTAGCTATAATAATTTATTTATAAGATAGATTTTATTTATTTAAAACTCCTCAGAAATATGTCATCCATAAAAAAATACCAAAATGAGACTCACTAACTCTGGCCGGCACATACATGAATGTCTGAAATCGCTATTTAAGCCGTCATTTTGTCTCATACTCGCACAAAAAAATTCACAAACAAAGATTTATCTCATGCTGTACAGTATGTAATTATGTAGAAGGCTGTATCTACCCTCCCAGCATTTAATCAAGTCGAGTTACCTCTACGGCTAATAAGTCGCCTTAGGGGTTTGTATACGAGAGAGGTAGGCAAATTATGTTGGGATATAACGCAATTAGAAATATATGTGGGTAGTTAGTATTTTATTTTAAATTATACTTTATGAATGTTTGATTGGTAGTGATGAGTGATATTTCTGGGTTCGATATTCGAATGGGGAATTTCATTTATAAAGTTGTAGGTGTTTCATTTTTTAAAATATTATTATATAATAATTTATTAAACTAGCCTAGGGCCGGCGTACCAGAAAGCGAGCGGGGTTGTCAAGGTATAGGTGTGTTATTGTCCTCGCGATTGGTAAGTGCAGAAGTTTAATACAAGGCGATCAACCCGAGACTGCTTTGGGTTCGCTTCAAGCTGAGGATAACAAGAGTATTCTTGTTAGTGGCGTATGCGCCAGTATCCTCAGCTCCATTAGGCTAACTCGAGGAGTGAGTGAAGAGAGGTAGGGGAAACCTCGGTTGATCTTCGAAAACACAGTATCAAAGATATTGGAGGAAGGTCACGTAAAAAGCATGAGGACTCCCCAGAGAGCATGTATAAAGTGGTTGATGACAGTGGACGAGGCGAAAGAGGTATGTAAAGACCGTAGCGTTTGGCGCTCCGTACTCTCTGACTACCCCGCCAAGGGTTAAGCGTGATGCTAGTAGTAGTAGTAGTAGAGACGATCGTGGCACAAGAACATAGCTGTGTGACTGTGAATGCGAATGTTATGTGTAAATATTTATTATTTTTATTTCCTTCGTTGAATTAGGCTATTCAATTCGCAATGGCTTGAGAATTCGCTGAAAAATGGGGAACATGGGTTTTATTTTGTATTGAATTTTACAATTAAATTTATGCTATTGTTACTCACTCAACCATTGGATTGTCTAGCGGGATCTATCTAAAAATGGGGTTCTATATCCGACATGTCGGAAATCGAGGAAAATCCTCGAATTTTATAAGCTCGTAGTATGTATTTTATATAATTTCTTATAATCGTATCTAATTATATTTGCCTGTAATCATATATTTGTTTTAAATAACAATTAGGAGATAATCTTTTTAAATAGTACTAGGCTAGTTGTATACTATCAAGTTATTTGGGTAAGCTGATTATTTTAGGTATAACTTATCAAATTGTAACCGTTAAGTAGTGATTTTGTACTTGACCAAATTAACTTGTATATTAAGTAAATATTAATAAATAAGGTAAATAACAATGTATCTATTACCTAGAGCGCCAGTGAAATGAATTAAACTTTTAACCGACTTCATATATGAGAAACTCAACGCTTTTTACAAAAAATTATTGAGATAAAAAATACAAGAACCGTTTGACTTTTTCTTCCCAAAAAATTAAGAAATAACTATATAAATACATCACAAACAGCTAAAAAAAAAATTAAAATACCCAAGCTGGCACCAAAAAGAATAACGGATTTTAAGTAGTAATCGGATACCCATTCAGGACAATGAAATCTCTGCTTGTGACAGAAAAAGATCTGGCTGTCCACGTAGTGTTCGTACGAAAAAGGTGATCAAAGGTGCACGGAAAAATATTCCAAGAAGTCCTGTTC
Source organism: Heliconius hermathena (assembly GCA_013403705.1). Lineage (NCBI taxonomy): Eukaryota > Metazoa > Arthropoda > Insecta > Lepidoptera > Nymphalidae > Heliconius > Heliconius hermathena. The sequence continues at coordinate 157,690 of JAAIXJ010000262.1, forward strand.
AAAAGCAAAAGATTTTAGGTATGAAGATGATATCTAGAACCATGTGGCGTATTTAAAAAGATGTCTTAGGAGTTGCAGCCTATATGAGACGCACTGGTCATTTCTTAACTGATCATTTAAAAAAAACAAATGAGCGATATTTTCACAAATATAAGAAAAACTAGACAAGCGTGAGTGGGGCTCGCCCACCGAGAGTTCGGTATAAAAATTGGAGGTCACGAGATTTTTTGAAATTCAAGCTTAGCTTAACCAGAGCCCTTTCACCTGATACTTCACTTGAACTAACGGCTTTAATACTAAATTTTGGCCCCCTTTAAGACAATTATTTCTTAAGATTTAACTACAACTTTATAGTTTTCAGATTTTTTCCTGAACTTAACTACCTACTGATGCTAGCTGCTAAATTTTATAATTCTAGATTAACCATAAGTACTTTATTAATTTTGATTCCCTTTATAGTGTCGAAATACGCGTATTCTGCTATATAAACGACCATATCTTTGTTTTGCGTAAATTTATAATAGAAATACGTTTTTTTCAGGAAATATAATAGGGCGCCTTGATTTCTTGACTTGATATATGACTTAGGTATATGGCTTAAATTTCAACTCGATATCTCTAAGCGTTCCTAAGACAGACCCACGGATGGACAACAATGTGATCTTATAAGGGTTCTTATTTTCCTTAAAAGGTACGGAAAAAAATGACAATGACTGAATGTATACTGAAAACTCTAAAGAAGCTTCCTAATTAATCAACAGAGTATAACATGGGTACTATCTGACTTCAGTGATGGTTTAATGAGATGTTAGCTGTTAAGGAGTGACAGCCATATTTTTGTTAAACAAGTATCAAAATATCGGCACTAGTGTATCAAAATACCATTCTTTAGAAGGTAGTTAAGCCCCTTAACAATATGTTCAATCACCAAGAATGATTCTTTCAGCAAGACTCGGCGCTGGATCATAAAGCTCGTTCAACCCAATCTTAGTTGGAAATAAACGTTCAAGACTTAATCAGAGCCGAAGACTGGCCGTTATCTGGTCCATATCTGAATTTACTATAATAGATTATGATTTATGATCAGTTTTAGAGAATAAAGCTTGCTCTACGTGGCTCTACGTGGGACTGGTTGTGCGTTCGATCCCCACTCGAGGAGATAAAATATTTATTTACATTTATATTTTCATTTCTTCGCTCTGGTGTCGAAGAGAAAGCGCGGAGAAATAATTGTAGCAATTGTCAGCCTCTGACACCTATCGCGCTGTGGTACTCAGACATTGTGTGGCGTTGAGTTCCGCCGCAAGTAAAAATATATCTAAACAACAAAAATATCCATGAATTACGTACTACGCAAATTTTAATCTCAAATTCAGGGTATTTGTTATTTTTAAAATATTTAAATGGAAATTCACAGCTTCAGTAGAATTGTTGATTTGAATAATTACTGTAGTGACAGTGACTGGGCTAAAGTTAGGCGAGACGTCGAGTTTGACAGTCACTTTCAAACAGACGATTGTATTCAGCAAGAAATACTGTATTATTTTCCTATTGTGTTTATGTATTCTAGATATATAAACAGTATACAAATACATTTTTTGGGTTTTTACAGTATGAAACCGTATCCCCCATAGCAGGATGACAGGAAGACAAAAGTAACCTAGGGTTAAAAGACTTCGTTTCTTACACATCGCCCAATTTTTGAAACACAATACTTGTTGAGTCACAGAACTCAACGTCGCGCTTTGTCTTATTACATGAAAATAGTTCAATGCCGGAATGAAATCAAACCCACAATCGTCACATTTGCAATCAGACACTCCTTTACCGCGACGTAATCAAATACAAATACATAGTTAAGTTCATTATTGTCATGAATCAGAGCAGGAACATGTAACTTTTTTTATACTTAAAATTTTTCCCCACAGTTAGGATTAAACCAACAATAATCACGTTTCCAAAGGCTCTACGCTGTTTCCCGCATCATCAGCTTACAATGCCACTAATGTTACGACTTTTCATATCCACCACTTTATGTCCAATTTTTGAGACATTTTCCTATTGAGTGGGGGAACTTAACACCGCCATTGATCTACTAGACCATAAAAAAAAATCATGACAAAATAAAAAAAAAATGATTACGTAATATTTTGTAGACCATGGTCACGTATTCACGTATAAATTAACCAAATTATGCGCAATTTAATCCGTGCGAAATAATTTCATTTAAAATGTATAGTAATGACAGAATATCGCGAAAATTACTTAAGATATATAATAGCTTATGATAGCTTACGATTTTTAAAGCATGGCAGGGTAGACAGAGAGAATGAATTGTCATGACAATCCATGGATAAAGGTCCACATGTCGTATCACGTTCTTTGTCGAATTACGTAACGTTTAGCACACTTTAAATTGAAACATGAGATCGAAATGGTCTCAACTATCGAAATGAGAAATTCTAGTTGGACCTGATTCACATGAAACTCTCCAAAACTGGTCAAGCAGTGAACGTGTAATATATTTTATTATTTCATCAAATAAGAATGAAACTCAAAAAAATACCAATAAGTCGTTACCCCACTATGCTATGAAGACCCAATGATCCTTATAATAATGAATAATGTTATTATATTCTTAATCTTTGTGTCATCCGTACGTACGTATACGTAGTCGCGAAAGCAGTTTGAAAGACGGTGGAGGAAACAATACGTTCGATGCCTATTTTAACAGTATGTAAATTGGGTATGATGTCGTAAATTACTTAAAACAAAAAAAACATAGTAATAATAATATGCATGGCAAAACTGGCATTGTCAATTATGTATAATACAATCCACATATTATTAATATCGTATTAATCTAAAGTAGTAAGTTATATTTTTAAATGTATTCGGGGAATCAGTAACATGTCCGTTTGCGCACATCATACTCCACTTTCGAAAACTTTATTAGAACGAATAAAAAAAAATAAAACTTACCACTTACCGCTTGGAGGCATTGCGTGTTGAGTGGCGAAACTGTACGCAGCGCTTTGCCTCGACACAAGAGCAAAGAAATGAAAATATTAATTTAAATAAATGTATATTTTATTTCTTCGAGTGGGGATCGTACCTACAACCAATCGCGTTTCAATCACAGTTTGTGCCCCTGCGCCACTACTGGCCTCGATTAGAACGAATGATTGGTTTTATTTAGTCTCGTCCGGACGTTCACGAGCTTCCGTAATTATTATCTATATTTAAGAGCCATTATCTTAGTTATTTATTGCTCAACTTGTAACATTGAAACTACAAACTAAATTATAAATATATACTTTAAAATATTCTTGGGGAAAGTTCTGTATTTATATGAAATGTTTCAGCTTGCGGTATTTCAATATTTTATGATAGTCTCTACTTTTTGGAAAATAAAGTTTAATTTTTGATGGCTAATCGTAAAAATCTACAGATTAATTCGTTAAAAAGGATGATCTTCTAAAGGTATAAATTCAAATTCTGATGTATAATTTTCGTGAATGAAATTTAAAAAATTTAGTATTCTATGACTTTACCGTGAAGGTGCCCATCTCGTTGCAGAATGATGAGCTTGGAACAGTGCCTGGAACTTTAAATAAAACTCTCTGTTATAAAGAGCCCAGTCACGGCGCAGGGGCACAAGTGTGTGACTGTGATCGCCATTGATTGTGAATTCGAGCCCCACTCGAGAAAATTCTATCTGATGTCATGTCATGTGTGAATTCATTTCTTCAATCTGAAATCGAGACAAATCGCGGCGTTGAGTTCCACCACTCAACACTAAATGCCTTCGGAAAGCGCGAAAAGTGCGGAACGGAGTGAATTAACAATAGGTTCCAAGAAGAAAGAGTTCTTCCCTGATGTGTACAGCGTGAAGCTAATTTATTTTTTCTCTGTTATAATGGTCAATGGTAAATGGAATTAAATAGCGACGAAAGTTGTAAGTCCCATTCCCACTCATGGCAATAAAATATATACTATTTTCAAGTTTCACTGGTAACAAGGCATAATGCAGAGTTGAGTTCCGCCGCTCAACACGCAATGCTTCGTAATGGAGTGTCTTAATACTAAGTTCCATCTGTCTGCTCTACTATATACGAAATACATGTAGCTGTAAAAATATATAATTTTAAAATGCCCTCGCTCGCCCACAAAATATACATAAATATCAAATTTTCGCTTCTCAGCTCCTTATTCATAAGGAATTGCTAATGTAATTTAACATAACGAAACGAAATCTTAATAATCTTCGTTTAATAATACATAAACACATATTATAAATTTAAATGACTCATTATGATTTAATGCTGGATGTAAATATACTTATCTTAATCAATTAATAAATATTTTAATATTTTTTTTCTACTTCACTATCTGCCTATCCAGAAATGAAGTCACAAAAGTTTCCATATTTGTTGACCCTTTCCGCGTCATTGTAACAGCTGGTCACATTCGCGATAACCCCCTAGTTATTTTGTAAAGTTATATAATAACTTATTAAAAGAGCAATTTGAAAAAAAAATGTTTATACAAATTTCGTACGTATCAGAATTTTTACATTGAAATATCCTTAATCCCTATTAAGACTCCTCCCTACTTCCTTGTAATTAGGGGGAAGATTGAGAACGGCTTTCTTTATTATTAGGCTCCTTCTGCCTATCTGCTATATACAGCGTGATGCTTCAAAAAATATATAATATAAACATATAATATGTACATAATTAATCAATTAAAATAACAATTTCAAAAGAACCATTTTCAATTACAAAAACAAAACAACTGACAAGCGCAACGGCTAGTGAAAAATTAGAAACCTTATTACGAAAGAAATTGCTGAAAAGACGAAAAAAGGGGCAGAGCAGATCAAAAGTAAACAAAGTGGTTATACTTTGCAAACACGATTACACCGCCCCGCAATTACGCTGTAAATAAAGACATTCGATGGGGTGGCCGTAACAAATTATCACTCGTCGACACGTTTAAAGGGATATGCTTATTTTCTAAGCATATAAAAAGAAATTTGGAGAAAAGAGAGAATGTAATAATAAAAATATAATTAAGTAGAGTAAACGCCACTGTAAACGCGACAGGTTATGAGTTTGATTCCCACTCGAGGAAATGACATCTCTGGCAACGAGGCAAATCGCGAAAAGATCTTTAATAACATTGAGATACTTTATTCTTATTCGAGGCCAGTCATGGCGCAGGGGCACAGAGTGTGACTGTAAAACCGACTGGTTGTGGGTTCGATCGCCACTCGAGGAGATAAAATATTTACTTACATTTATATTTTCATTTCTTCGCTCTGGTGTCGAGGCAAAGTGGGCCGTTGAGTTCCGCCACTCAACACGCAATGTCTCCAGTACTCGATGGAAAATGGGGAACGGTGTGTCTTAACACTAAGTTCCCTCTACCTACCGTGCTGTGTGAGGGATACAGCGTGAAGCTGATTTATGCTTATTAATTTCGAAATAAAAGAAAGTGGAGAACAAATTGATATATCTCTCCTCTCTTTCTTTACACATCCCACAAAAAGCAAAAACTCAATTTAAACTTCATACTCATAAAAAAACACACACGAACGTAAAATAAAATTCACACACACTCCGCCAAAGCAATTACCTTGCAAATAGAGCCGTCATTTGGGAACATAAAAAATTATCGCCCCATCCTTCTTCTAAATAAAAGAAGTCTCGAGTAATTTTTCTACAAGCTATACACATAACGGCAATAAAAACGCGTCGAGCTGAGGACAACCTCGTATATATCATTCCCGTTTTCGGACGTTGCGTCTGACGTTGCTAGGAGAAAGTTTTAACGTGGAAAGTAATGGATATGATGGAGTACAAGTGTTAGAGGAAAGTTCAGATACACATCTTTTAAAATTAAAATTCTTTTACACTATGGTTTTTGTAGTTAGACTTTTATTTAAGCTTCACGCTATATCCCTAAGCGGGTTAGTTAGCGACCGGACCGATATGCCTTTCGCCTCGTATCGCCTTTCGCCACTGTATCATCCATAATGTATCCGTACAGTGTTTTTATTCAATAGGTACTATTTTATTCAATAGCTAAAGGCAAGAAAATTAACTTATTCAAATATCCTTTGAGTAATTTTATTTAACTTTAAGCCCACATTAACGTCTTATCTTAACGAACTTATATTAACATCTATCAGGCAAAATTGACACCATCATGGCACAGGAGCACAGGGGTGTGAATTTACAGTCACATCCGCCACGGTTATAAAGAAATAAATGAGCTTCACTCTGTATCCCGCACACAGCAGGGTAGGAAGAGGGAACCTAGTGTTAAAACACTCCGTTCCCCACTTTCTGCCAAATTCTGAAGGCATTGCGTGTTGAATGACAGAACTCAACGCCGCGCTTTGCCTCGACACCAGAGCCAAGAAATGGAAATATAGCGCCACGACTGGTTGTGGGTGGTTTAATTTCTTCATTTTATTATCAGATATCATGCAAGGCGCGGCATTAAATTCCGCCACTCATAAGCCCTCAAAAATTCTGCGGAATTTGGGGAACGGAGTGTCTTGACACTGGGCACTCCGCCTACCTTGCTATATTGAAATAAAAAAAAAATCCTTATAATACATACATCCATCCATATCGTCAAGACTCACTTAAACAGCTCTAAAACGTTTAATATGAGAAGATGAGGTAAAATTGTTCATAGTCACGCTTCTTATTACCCTCCTAAGGTTGAGATTTTCACTCTAATAGCATTATAGCCTTAGAGCGTTTCATATATTGGCAAAAAAATTGAAAGGCGATATGCGAGGCCCGATTTGGAAAGTAATTTTAAATTATTGCACGGGTTTAAGCGTCTTCTCCTTTTTTATGTGGCAACGACCCGTTCGGTAGATAATTCTCAAAATATGGTAATCGTAAGTGCCTGATTATATGTCGAAGACTGTAGATGTGATTTAATATACATACAATAATTATTATATAAGTAAAAAACTGTAGGGCTATAGGTTCATTCCGTTTCCATTCAATTCAGATGCATCAAAATATTCTTTTAATTGCACCGCTCTGATAGAAAAATGTGACGTTGAATCCGTCAATCTGTATAGAATGGAATAATATTAAGTATCTTTTAATATTATTACGGATTCTGGATTAGGGCAGAAAGTATTATAAAAATTCACTATCTTTACCCAAGGTTCCCTACATAAGATGCCTCCGCTTTCTGGAGGCCTTGCGTGTTGAGAGACTCTTTACCAGAGTGAGGTTATATTTATATTAAATATTTCATTTCTTGGAGTGGAAATCGAATCCACAACCTGTCGCGTTCACTACTGCCGCACGCTTGTGCCCCTGTGCCTTGTTTTTAACCAGACCAGTCCAATTGACCTGGATTAAAAAAATAGCTACCTGGGTTAAAAAAATAGCTGAATTATTTCGAATAGAAGTCAAAATGTCAGATGACTAAATGTCAAATTCAAACTTAAACTTACCAACGTATCATCGAGGTGTAGTACTTACCGCGACCGCGACCGCTCGTTACCCGGAAGTGACAAGGAATCATTTGATTCATTAAAGTGAGCCGAACTTACGCTTTAGCTTACCAGTTTATTACAATTTATATTAAACTATATTTGGATGACTAACTTTGATTCATTGGAGGTATTGCGTAGTTGTGTGGTTATTGGTCAAGTACGAATCGCACGTACGAATACTAACCCACCGATGGTTAGATGGACGAAATACCTTCAAAGAATCTTTAAAAAATCTTGAAACGATAGTATGCACAGACAGAAAAAAGAGATCCCGTTTTTTTTTCTAAAATACGGACAGCCCTAACAATGTTATTACTTTTTTTAACCCTAACAATGTTATTACTTTTTTTTAACACTATATCCCAAGCTGGGTAGTCAAGCCAAAAATTTAAAATATTTACGTTTTGCGCAAAGTATTTATTTTTTTTATATCCAAATTGCAGAATCAATAACTACTAATAATCTTGAAAACACCTCCAGGGATTTTTTGTTACCAATTTCCTTCAAAAATCATTGCGTTGACAAATATAAAAGGCTGTCGTGGCACAGTGCTATAGCTGCTCAATATAAACGCTACGGTTGTTGGTTAGATTTTCACTCGTGTGAATAAATTATTTATATTTTTTCTAAAACATACCACGGTGATAAGTTTTGCCGCTCAACACGCGACACGAGTCTCATAGAAGAGACTGGAAATGACTGCTTTTTGAAGAGTCTTGAATCATATCTTGAAACTTGAATATAACATAATTTTTTACTACAATTACAAGTAAGTACTCTCGATGCTGATTGTCGAAACTCTTATGTAAATAATGTAGAGAACTGTACAAAAATTCAACATTTATAGTTTGAGTACCGAAAATATTTTAAACTCTCAGAGCTCACGACCTCGTTCGTCTCAAATAGGATTTTTGCTTACTTACAATTTACTTATAATGGACTATCAGTAAGAGTGCAATGGATGCCGGCTCACTTGTCAATTAAGCCATACGTTATAATCAAACGACGGCGAGCTAGAGGGCTTGTATATTACATTCAAAAATAAGAGAATTATTTTAAAATTATTATTAAAAGAAAATTATGTCAGGTCACAAAATTAATGTTTTTCTGAGAAAGTTTTGCAGTAAGTACAATTTTTCATATATCCTTTAGAACTTCCACAAATCTTCCACTACAAGCTACTTTATACTAAACCCACAATGTCTTGCAAGATAAACATAAATTACAAACAACGTCTCACGGTCGGTTTGTGTTCACAGAAAAACCGACTATTTATTATTCCATATAGCAAAGTAAATGATCGACCAAGACAAAGCTCGAATTATCCAAAAACATTGACAATTCCGCCGGCGGTCAGACCAATGTTCAACATCAAATCTAATATAATTCCGAGTATTGAACAAACAACGATATCGTCAACGATAAAAATATTTTTTTTGTGAATATTTTGTAAAATTTACCCATTCGTTTCAGATCCGCAAAGGAAATGGAAACGTGGTGCTGCGTAATAGAATTGTAAATGAACGGTCGTCTTGGCTCGCCCCGAGGCAGACGATGTCCGCTTCTAATTCGTCTCTATGCTGTTATATTATAGGCCTTTTTTGGACTTTGTGAGTTTAAGTAGCTCCGAAAAGATCCATTTTGTTAAAATCCACGTTGGGGACTCCTGTTTCTTTAATCTTTCCACAATATTGAGCTTTATATTTAGGATATAGGATTGCTTTTTGCGTAACTCTTTATATTCAAATATCCCATGTTTAAGTTTAAATTTGTTTTTTCAAGTAATTAAGCCATTTCGCTCGTCTATTTGGCATTTAAATATTGTAAAATTAGTGAGTTGCAAGCGTTTATGTAAATAGATTTATTTTTAAGCGTAACCTGCAGCGTCGTATTTTTACGTTTTAGTTGAAGCCATTAAGCATTACATAGTAGAAATTAATTTTTAATGAGTAAAATACTTATGCTATTTCATTTCATCATTTGATTTTTATTAAAAGTTAATACAGATTAAGGGTCTATCACATACACGTATGCTTTTAACCCGCCATTGGTGTTAATTTTACTTACATCGTTGGTGAACCCGGTCTTACGGACTGGCATTTTCGACCTAAGAATTTGTTAATAACTAATAAGTTAGGTAACGTATAGATAATTTCATTATAATTTTGCATATATGTATGTCAATGAAACATAAGTATTTGATAAATCACAACTTGTGTATTATTATTATACAATGACACATATGACACAAAAAAACATCACGTTCTTTCATGTCTACTTTACGATTTTGTTATGACGTACTTTTGCTAATTTTATAAATTTCAAAAAGAAAATACAAATTCGAAAGAAATCAAATTAGAAAATTAAATAAGTTAGGAGAGAAGTAATTGTGGAGGACGTAAAATGAGGTACTCAAAATTGCAACACGCATCGACGGCGAGTCAAAAAGTTATACGATTTTTTCGATACACACCCGGTCTCACAGACATACACGTCAGCAATGGCGCGTTAAATTGTACGTGTAGGGAAATGGGTGTTCCGTTTACGCTGTGAAAGCAGAATATTATGTGAAACGGATTATTTTAACAATAGGTTTCCCTCTGCCTACCATATTATACGAAAAAGTTAAAAAAATTATTTATAAAAATTAAATACTTTTAACATTAGAAGTAGCAGAATAATTAACAAGTAATCTAAAAACATTCTCATCCCCAACAGCTGTTAATTCAAATAAAAACGTAAGTAATATCACAGTGGCTACAGTAGAGTTTTTAGTCAATTTCTCGTTTGACACAATTGAATTTGATCTTGGGGTAAATCAAGTTTCAAGGCACGGAGAGTGGTTGCCTTTGGACGTATTCTTCCTTAAGTGATAGAAGCTAGCGTGTTTCAAAAGCTTGCTTCATTTATTAAGCTTTTAGACTAAGCCTTCTCTGTGTATCTATATGTTTTACTGTGCAATATACTATTTTGTGTACGTGATTGTGGCTATTCTTAAAATTACGTGTTCAATTTGCATTCAAAAATATTTTAGGCAAATTAAGGAAAGAAAAATACTTTTTGTAGAAACGTATAAAAAATATAATGTAACGTAACAGGATTTGAATGTACCATCTCAGCAATAACATAAACAAATTGGCTCAAGTATATACTAATTTTAATGCGTTTAGAAAATAAAAATAATGCGCATTCAAATCCCAACACATTAAAGTTTTTCTACGTTTATAATAAGAAAATAATAGTTTAGTTTTTCTGAATTTGTTACAGACACGGCTCCTACGATTATAATAAAAAAGGAAATATAAAATTATAACATAATATTAAGTAACATTTTTTTAGCTTCACGTTGTTTTCTGCACGTAGCAGAATAAACAGAAGGAACCTGGAAACCTAATGTCAAGTCACTCCGTTCCCATTATGACACTTCGTTCTTCATTTTTCATCGAATTTTGGAAGCATTTTGTGTTGAGTGACATGCGCAGTCACTCGTTTGTACCCCTGCGCCACAACGGCCGCACATAATATATGTGTATAAATAATTATAAAACTCATATTTATTATTCACATTTCTCAACTTGTACCATCTAAAACGCCTTTGTGTCGTCGTCCGTCGCGGGTTCAGATGAATCGTTTGAGGCTACTTAACAAGTCTTTGTACTGAGTTCTGGCGGTCGAAGGCCAATCGGTGCCGCAAATTGACTGCCTTCTGCCTGGTATTCAGTTGTTAGTGTCATAACTGGGCCGAAGTGAAACAACTTTTGTTATTACTATGGATGTTGTAAAGGAATTGTTTTTTTTTTGTTTGTATAGACAGATTTTAGTATTGAAATACAGTCAATTTCTTTGTTCAAAATTAATGAACGAACCACGAAGTTCCTAACCATATAAACCTAAATCCATTTTACTTTTTCTATTACTCGGATTTATTTGTACAAAATATGCACAATTGACTGATTGTGCACCAAACTCTATATACTCATTCTTACAAAATCAAAAAAATGCTTCGCTACGCCACGATGTAAATAAATATCTCATTTCATATCTGCTCCTATATCGAGTCCTTGAAGTGGAATCCGGCAGACTGGTATAGAGCTCCATAAATTCATTTGCCGAAGCTAATTACGAAATTAGAACATTAGTAGCATGTTGTGCTCGTATCTAAATAACGATTATTATTATATTAGGAAGGACAGTCGAGAGAATTTGGAGATTATTAACATGAAGTAACTGTTATGGGTAAATTATTCAGTGTTACATTACTTGGAGCAGTAGCAATGGAGTTCAGAAATATTTAAATATCAATACGTAATGGTTGTGGGTGGGTAATAGTAATAATTGATCGTATTTATCAACTTCACGCTGTGTCCCGCACGCAGCAGGGTAGACAGAGAGAACCTTGGGTTAAGACATTCCGTTCCCTGCTTTTCGCCGCTTTTTGCCTCGACACCAGATCGAAGAAAGATAAATTTAAATTGAGTTGAAATGAAAATATAAGCAGATTACCTGTGACTACGGACTACTGCAAAGTGTTTGAAACGTCGGGTTTCCAAAAATGTGTAATACCGATACGCGATTAATCCGGTTAAAATAGTTTCATTTAAAATGCGTAATAATCGTGATACTCAAAGAGCTTATTATATAAGTTTAGTATTTTAATTAAAACACGCAATGTCCCCTTTGCTTGTTGTTGTGGTGGAACTCTCCGTTTCCAATTTTACTTTAGCTTCACGTTTTGTCCCTAGCGGCGTAGCCAGAGAAAACGGAGCTTCTAACTTTAAACGCTACGATCTCTGCATGTCTCTTTCGCCTCGTCCACTGTCATCATCTCTTCATACATGCCCTCCGGGGAGTCCGCATGCTTCTTACGATACGATAATGTGTTCAAATTCACAAAATCTGTCATAATATTTAAACTAGTTTGCCTCCACCCCACTATGCGGCAAAAAGTGTTAAAAAAATACTATAGATAATATATAATAAAAAAGTAACAAGTTTTCTCTAACCATCCTTAGACATGTGAAAATTAAAAATATATCTTTTTTATCGTTACAGATGAACCCATATGAGGATATGATTCGATGGGACCTACGTAAGTGAGAAGACCAGATGTCACTATGAGCGGGAAACGCGGACCGTTCAGGAGTTTTGCCATCAGCCTCATACAGATCATTACTATTATATGTCAAGGTATGAGGTCTTATATAAGCAACACTGATCAAGATTCGTTTAAGCATTTTTTTTTAAGATTTCATATTGAATTTTATAAACAATTTTTATAAAATTGATTATTTTTTGCTCATTTTTGCAATTATAATATAAACGAATTTTTGAGATGATATTTCACTTCTTCGAGTGGGAATCAAACCCATTGTTGCCCTGACGACAATTTCATATAAATAGTATTTAATATGGTTAATAGTAATCGAAATTCAAATGTAGAACGAATTTTATAAAACAAATTTATTTAAGACAAACTAAATTTGACTCTCACATTCGAGAAGACACTGAAACTTTGAGCTTTAAAATGAAATATTTTGAGACAAACAATAATCTAGAGACCGACACCCGCACACCGACGCGACGACGATCATAAATGTAACTGTTAATGGGCTAACTAACTTTTCCAAATTACATTGAAACTTTTCAAATAAAACGTCTCTAACTCAAAGGGCGAGATCTTGATGAAGACAATATTTAAAGGGTACCAACTTCGGTAATTAAATCTTACTTCATATCATGTCTTTGATACATCTGTGTTAGATGTGGTGTCAATCAATTTAACTGTAGTTCACTTTAGTTTATAACTTCGTAGCTTTCTCTATTTCTTGTAAACTTCGGTTTGTTCGAGTCTATAGAGTATTCAAGTAAATTTAATATTTCTTCATGTTCTCTATTGTCACTAGTATGTTATTAATTTTGTGATACCATTCTGTTTCGAATTCATGCATTATATTCTAGCTATTATACATAGGAGAAATAATAACGTTAAAACAAATACATATACAAATTCATATACAAATACATATACATATGTTATTAGCTTTACTTACTTACTTAGCCTCACGCTTCATCCCTAGCGGAGTAGTCAGAGAGAACGGAATAAATAATTTATCATAAATAATTTAGCTTCAGCTGCATTCCGCATAATTATAGCAGGGTACGCAGGGAGTGTAACCTGGTGTTAAGACACTCTGTTCCCCATTTTCCACCCAAGTTTTGCAACTTTGCGTGGCGGAACTCAACGCAGAGACGATTAAAATAAATATGAATGGAATCGTCAAGTGAACTTTATGTTGAATGCTGTTAAGCATATAAATTTATATATGACACAAGTTGTTCGCATATTTACAAGATTTTAATTAACTTGCTGTATTGGTTAGTGTACATGTGTAGTGTTGATGGTGAATAATAAAAAGTCTACTCACGGTTAACACTGAGTATATTCAACACCACTTTAGAGTACATACAGTTTGAATACAAATAATAAATCACCACACAGTTTATACAAAAGTCAACCACAAACATATATATTAAAGAGAACACAAAAATTACAATAATATTAACAAATAACGGAGAAAACAATGGAACGTATATAAAGCGTATCTAGTGGCAAACATCGACTGTTAGAATTATTATCTGCCGTCGACAAGGGGGTAGATGTGAAAACGACAACTGCTTAACTGTTAGGTGGACGGCAGCGAGCGCTTTAATATAAATATACTAAATATGAATACTTACTATAAAATATATAAATCCTACTAAATGAATGTATGATTTTATGTAAGTATATAAATGGTAAATAAATAAATTACAACATTGAAATATATAAATAACACATATTAAATAAACTATAAATGTAAATAATAGTTCCCTACACGTGAAATCTTTCAAGTTTAATTTGTACCACTTCAAAGTGTCTTGCTTGAGCTGAAATCTGCATCACGACTTCAGTTCTGATGACAATGAAATTACACACAATCAATATTATTTTTAATAATTTAAATGGTCGTTATTAGCACTGTCCTTCTAATATGGATATAAAATTAAATATATTATTTTTTAAATACGCATTGTGTGTATCATTAAAAAAAACATATAGAGACCGGATATGGAATCAGGAGAAGGAAAAAGACTCTTTAACTAAGAAAGATAGTCAAGTCAAAAAGTAAAAGTTTAAACATTAATTTAAAAACCATTTTAAAAACATGCTTTGAATCAAAAAGTCAATTGTACTAAAATTAAAATAATAATAAATTGCAGAAGCTTAATGAATTAATTAAAATTAAATAAAATTCTTGCGACACAAGTTTTTGTAATTATTTTTCATATAATAAAATAGTAGGTGTAATATTGGATATTTATTTTCAGTAATTTATCGTTTTAATTATCGAAATTTAAATTTATTTATTTATAAAATAAATAGTGTTACGCAGAATTTTGATCAGTCTTGTGTATTATGTATAATAACTTTATAAATAATGTAATCAGCACAATATTTTCATAAAGTTGTTTCGATTTTAGTTCAAATGACCTCTTGGATAAAAGCTTGTTTTTAAAATGATATTTAATTTTAAATCACAACTTTTAGATACACTGACGGAAGAGCTTTATGTATATATATATANTAATCACATATGCTAGGCAGCTGTGGCGCAGGGGCACAAACGTGCGACTGGGTTGTGGGTTCGATTCGCACACGGGAGAGTAAAATATATAATATCATGATATCTTCGCTCAGGCAGAGAGGTAAATGTCATAATGACAACGGAGTGCCCCACTACTAGGTTACCAGGTTCCCCCTGTTTGCTCTACTATGCGGTGTGTGAAGCTATAACAAAAGTTATACATATAATATATGCCTATAGAATTTTGTCGTTTTAATATAACGTGGAGTTATAATGCTGTTTCATCACGAGCAAAAAGCATTCCTCTCCACATCGATACCTCGATGTGGACAAGAATGCTTTGTTTAGAACTTTTGTATATGAAATTTTATCAAACTGAACTGAAACGTGTTAGCTGCGGTGCGCCAATTAAATTTGATAACTACAGCATGTTAATAAAAGTTCAAAAGCTACACTTAAATAGCTTATTTTGTGCTCAAATTTTATGTTTGCCATTATTAAATAGGATTAGGTATAAACAATAGGTTTGCTTGCTATATTTGCTATCTTCAAATATATTGAAGCCAGTCGAGTGTTCCTCTGTAAACGCAACAGGTTGTAGGTTGGATTCCCACTTGAGAGAATTATATATTAAATATTTTCATATTCCTTCAATATATCTGATATATCTGGTAACGAGGCACAGTGCAGCGCCGAGTTCCGCCATTCAATACGCAATGCTTTAAGAATTCAGCGGAAAGTGGTTAACGGAAGTGTTTTAATAGTAACAAAGTGTTAGAACTTTCATACCTCTAGGACCTACCAAAGAGTGGGTACATATGTACGCAGCAAGAAGCGCAGGAAAAAAAATATTAAAAATGGCAATCACTGCCGATAGAAGTGAAAATTTATAACTTAGAATATCTATGCTTATAATAAAATCATAACAGATCGGTGTCTGTATATGGAAGATAAATAAGAAAAAAAATATTAGCGACCTTTATTAATGCAACAGGACCCAAAAGATAGATTTTTTAAATATCTGTCTATTTGTCTATGCGTTTGTTCACACTAGTCTCAAAAGTTTTTACTTTTAGATTCTGCATAGATATACAATTAAAATTAGCATGTCGGTGACGCAATCCCGATAAGATTTGCTTCTTCTTCTTCTAGTAAAAAATGTTCATCGCGACTTAAGAAGTATTTATTTCAAATATTAATTCCTAAATGTAAGCTTTTGTGATGTTTGATTATTGAGTTCTACTACTCAACATAAAATGCCTCGTAAAACTGCGTGAGGAACACAGTGCTACCCGGTGGTAGCTAGGTACCTCTGCCTACTTGGTATATGATCGATACAGCATGATAATAGTAAACGAAATAGATTTTTTTTGTGAACTTTAGTGATCGATATATGTACTTTAAAATACAGAAAATAGTATATAATATTATGAACTAACTTTACCAGCTAGACAACCTATAGGGAATACAATACATGCATAATTAAGTACCTATCTGTTTTAACAAAGTTATTAAGATTAACGTAATCAAAGTTGAGATTTATCCGGGATTAGGAGAGGCGGGCACTTAATTTTTCATTGTTTAATTTCCGTACGGAAAACTGCGATCATTAACAGTGGGTACCTATCTCTTACAAAGCGCTTATTATCGGCCTATCCGAACTTAATGAAGAATGTCTCGCCTGTCAACTTGGATTTATTGTTGGGAAAAACGTTGTAATATTACATTTTCAAATGAAGTTTGAGGCTGTTATAGCGCAGTGGTGCTAGTGTAAACAAGATGATTGTGAATTCAATCGCCATCATATCCCCAGAGGATTTTTATTCAAATAGAGAGAACGGAGCGCCGTTCCGTTCGTTCCGTTCCGTTCCGTTCCGTTTTACCGTTCACTTTTCCATCACATATATGTTGTGCAATTCTTGCATCACAATGCCCACGTTTCGCTGCCGTATAACAGCGTCGGTACCAACACTACATAGTGTACAGCCAAACGCGCAGCTGTGCTGACATTTTGCCGTCTCATCAATGCAGCTATGACACCGTTTATCCTGTTACCGGCAGTAATACGCCTTTCCATATCCATGTCGTATCTTCCATCCCTATTGAACATACTTCCCAAGTATACCACTTCATTCACTTGTTCTAATAATATCTTACCATTTACACTAATCTTGCATTTCGTCCTTTCTTCATTTCTTTCAAATACCAGAACCTTGTCTTATTCATATTCAATCTTAGACCATTATTTTCAATCAACAACATATCTTGTAATAAGTCATTCTCCGTTTTTCATTGTCTACGTTCTTATAATTTTGGCTAATTAGCTTAAAAACCCAACACCAAATATTTTCCTTAACGTTGTCTAATCACCAGGGGAAAAAAATACTTTTACTGTTTCCCCGAACAATAAGATAATATGACCATCGCGAGGATAGTCGGAAAATTTTAAAATGTGTTATACTAGTACGCGTGCAAATTTTTTTACTATACGCTTAATGCCGCAGATAGCATGTAGGCAGAGGGAACCGCTTATTCGTCATATGACAGGATAGGCAGAGGGAGGGGGTTAGGTCACTCGGTTAAATGGGAAAAAATGCTGTATTTGTAAAGTTTATTATTGAAGAAAAGAACTAATAATATATCATACATAAATAACATCTCATTTATACCATTGATAGAAAAAAATACGAAATTAAGCAAAATTGTAAAGCTAAAGTGTGTTTTAAAATTTAAGTTTACTGCAATGCGTTCGTGTTATCGCTCTTTTCTATTAAAATGTACATTTTATATCTGTACCGTAATCAACATGAATAGATGTATGATAATTTTGTATGTATTTAGTATTAAATATGCGAATATTTCCTTTTATGGTAGTAGATTTGATTCTCATCCAGGGGAATGTTAATATAACATTAATTTTCAAAATTTTTAGGACACAGGGAGCCAAAATGTCAATCTAGCAAATTATCTATCTAAACAGGGTAAAACTAAAAATCGTACTGTTATCACGATGCATGATGGTTGTTGGTTCGATTCTCTAGCGTAGGAAAATATATTTTAATTTTCCCGCTATGGTAACAAGAAATAGAATGGCATTGTGTTTTCAACTTACGAGTAAACAAATGGGAAACATTGTAGGATACAATGTTTCCCATTTGTCCCAACATTACCTTATTGAGATGTCCTGTTAGTGCGTCTCCGTAAATGTGTTTAGGAAAATATTTTAATTAATTACAACCACTGGACAATGGTGTATATAATTTAGAAGATAATTTACAAAATAACGACAGACATAGTGACATTGTGCGTGCTGTATCCCGCACACAACAGGGAACCCGGGAACCGAGTATTAACATACAACGTTCCCGTTTTTAGCATTTGGAGAGATTCTCTTATGAGTAGTGAGACCCAACGCCACGCCAAAAAATGAATATATTAAATAGTTCTAGAGAGAGAATCGAACCCACAACCTATCGCGCTTTCAGTCACGCGCTTGTGCCCCTGCGTCACGACGGCCTCAATGGGGAATGTGTAGTAGTGCCTTCATATAAAAAATTATTCCATTATCTCTTATACATTCAATTATTTTTATTGTTACAGTACTAACAGAGGAGCCGAGGTTTGCGGAGCCAATACCCAACGTGACGGTAGCGCTGGGTCGTGACGCCAGCCTGCCATGCGTTGTACAGCACCTTGGCACTTACAAGGTAGTATTTAATATATATTTTTAAGTGTTATATAGTATTTTTCGTCGTTTACATTAATATAGTATAATACTAATCGATTTATACTAGCAGAACCTAGTATTAAAACATACTGTTCTCTAATTTCCGTATAACTTCAAGAAATTGCATTTTGTTTTTTACTCTAGTTTACGGGATCTGAAGAATTATTTAAATAGTAAGCATATTCTAGTGCACCATAATGACCTCAAATCTATACAGCTTTCAAGACTAAACATCTCCATGCATTCTAATCTAATAATAAAAAAAGTGATAACAACACATAATAAAGTAGCTATACTATACTAAAATTGCAAGGAACAAAGAAAACACGCTTCTAAAATTCAGTAGGTATTCGACTTCCAGCATATGCATTTTAAATGTAAAAAGTTACCCCTCGTTTATTCGGACGAAAAATGGAGACAAGAGTACTATATCGGTATTCCGAGCTGCAAATTTCCTCGACAAAAAAATATAAAGTGCCGGCACTGTATCTTTCTAATCTCGGGCGAGTGTTTCGGCGTAAGCTACGAGTGGTTTCGAATATAAAGTCGTTTTGATAGAAAATTTATACAGTACAGAGTTACTGGATACAGGATGTCAATAAAATGGAAAAAGAAAGGAAAGAATAGAGAAAAAGTATTAACTCTTCTGGTTGTTATTTTTTTAGATTTTTGCTACAGCAGATAGTGTCTCAGAAAAAAAACTAGCTTACGCATTTTCCCGCATACTGAGGCTGAGAAAACCTAGTATTAAGACAGTCCGTTCCCAACTTTCAGCAAAATTTACTAAATATTGCAAGTTAAGTGATGGAAATCAACGCTGCGCTTTATTTACCAAATCAGGGAAATATAGAAAAATTAAATATAATCATTACTTCGAGCGAGCGAGACTTAACCCACAGCCTTCCCGTTTACAGTCATACGCTGGCCCACACCACCAGGTTTTTTATAAAAGAAAAGGAGACTGAAAAAAATCCACTACATATCCTCCTACCGTCTTTTTTTTCATTCATTAGATACTTTTAATATTTTCTAATTGGTGAAACTAAAAATATATAATTATAAAAAATATTTTTTATATTATATTATAAGCCATTCAATTATCCTTTAATACTTTTCGCAAAGTAATAGAATTCCCATTAAACTTTTATCAGCTTTCCCGCGGGATACCTACTTTATCGAGATAAAGTAGTCTATGGTATCAAACCACTTTTAAATTATTAATATATCATGTTTAATAATCTGTATTTTTAAGCCTAGTATTTTTTTACCTTCATGCTGTATCCCATTTGTAGTACGGTCGGCAGTGAGAACATGGAAGCCTAGTGTTAAAGCAATCCGTTACCATTAATACACTTCCGTTCTCCACTGTCAAATTCTGGATTCATTGTGCAAGAAGTGACGGAACTCAACGCCACGCTTTGCCACGAAACCAGAGCGAAGAAATCAAAATATAATTAAATATTCAGTTCCAGTCGATTTTACAGTGACACTTTGTGCCCTTGCGCCACGACTGGCCTCATTTTCTTAGATTATATAATTAAAATAATATGAGAAATGAAGAAATTCGTACATATAAAATATTATCCGCAATGTTGCAAATATTGTTATTATAATATTGCCTAATTTTGTTAAAAATCCAACATTGAAGGTTCAATAAAAAAACGAAGACTTCCAAAAAACACAACTTTCTCGGTTAAGTCCAGAAAACCATACAAACAATATACTATTAATATTTTTTCTGTCTGTCAGCATATTTATACTAATGCAGAAGTTTGTTTTTGGCATTTTCCAATGATTCTTTAAAAAATTATTAGACTCATTCATAAATTTTTTATTCACTTTTAAATAATGGCTAAATGTAAGAACAAAAAAGCTAAGTTAAAATGATCACGTTTCCGTTAGCACGCAATAAATAAAATTGGTGAGGAATCCGCAAATAACTAATTTGAACAGCAAAATGTTTTAAGTTATAGCACTAAGTATAAGTACTAAGTAAAAAATGTGATAACTATAACATGCATTTTCCAAAAATCACAAAAATTCAAGGAAAAATAACGAAAAATTCATTAAATTTAAGTGAGACCAAATTGTCTTAATAAAATTGTCGTAATCTCACATTGGGGGAGGCTTCCAGATAAGAAAATAGCATTATATTTTAGATTTACATCAACCTATTTTGTTATACCTTCAGTAGGTAGCGTGAACGTTTTCTTAAACCACGAAATGGGAAAAATGCTCTATAATTTTGTACCTACCTTTTCCTTACCTGATGATATAGCTTCACTTTGTATCCTCCACATATCAGGGTAGGCAGAGGGAACCTGTAAGTCCAGTGGTAAGACACTCCGTTTCCATTAAGACACTTCCATTCCCCATTTACCGACAAATTTTAGAATATATATAATATATAAGTTCTTTGATTTTCACGATTATTACACATTTTAAATGAAACTGTTTTAACTGGATTAATCGCGTATATTCTATATTATACATTTTTGGAAACCCGACGTTTCGATTACACTGCAATAGTCCGTAGTCGCGGGTAGACTGAGGTGGCATTCGTCTGTCAGTTGACATAATTATTATATTATATCAAACTACCGCCAACGAATTTTTAATTGTAATACTGCTCTGGATTCCTGCAAAATGAGCTAACTGTAACTTGCCCTCTGGTATGGTGACTTTGAGACTTCAAAGACTTTATGAGTGGATCCCAGGTGTTAGAAAGCTTCCAGCCGTCCTCTCTATTGAAATTAGAATGTTTTTGTATTTACATAGCCTCGCGGATCATTCTAGGAATATATCTGTTTTCCTTAGCGAGGATTAGGGGTTTTTCAAACCTTATGTACAGGCTAGGTTTATCCACAGTGTGCTCACACACAACTGACTTTGATACATGCCCATTCTTAATATCGGAGATGTGTTCCTTCACCCTAATCGGTCAAACAAAGAGAAACATTGGTTTCCAAAAATGTATAATACAAAATATGCGCGATTAATCCGGTTAAAATAGTTTCATTTAAAATATTAAATATTTCATTCTCTCTAGTAGGAATCGAACCCATCACCTTTGCTTTTACATGGCCTCTATTATATATTTTAAATATATGACAACTTATTACCATTATAAAAATTATAACCATTATATAATATCATAGTTAACTGAGATTTTGAACTGTATGCATTTTCCCAGTTAGAAATAGTCACGATCTGTCAAAAGCGTCTCTTTCACAACTCGGACTACTCCTCCGTACACCTGTGCCCCTATTACTATGAAATATCATACGAGATTGATCGTTCCGCTATTTTCAAATACTGCAATGAACTGTACTTACTCTGTGTGAACTTACTTAGCCGGTAATATATTAATATTTAATTATTAGTTAAAGCTATCGTATGAAAATGTGGGGATTGTGGGTTCAGTTCCACTTGGGGGAATCTATTATTTTAATTTCGGTAGTGTAGTAACAAGTCAAGCCGGCGCACTTGTAAGACAAATATTTATATTATTATAAAATAATTTCTACTTACGTCTAAAATTTATGATACAGAACTCGGCGGAAAGTGGAAAACGGAGTGTCTTAACACTAGGTTCTCTCTGCCTACCCTGCTGTATTCAGGATACAGCATGAAGCTAAAGCTGATATTTTATTGAACGGAAATCATCGTTTTTTTTCAAATTAAAGACTATCGCTTTGAAATGGATGTTATGTTTGTAATAAAATATAAAAAATACATACGAGGCCGTCTTGGCGCAAAAGCATAAGCGTGTGACTGTAGTATGTAACCCGACGGTTTTAGNTACCCTGCTGTATGCAGGATACAGCATGAAGCTAAAGCTGATATTTTATTGAACGGAAATCATCGTTTTTTTTCAAATTAAAGACTATCGCTTTGAAATGGATGTTATGTTTGTAATAAAATATAAAAAATACATACGAGGCCGTCTTGGCGCAAAAGCATAAGCGTGTGACTGTAGTATGTAACCCGACGGTTTTAGGTTCGATTCTGACTCCAGGGACAATATTATTTAATATTTTCATTTCTTCGCTATGGCAAGAAGGCAATATCTCGAGAATTGTTCGAAAAGTGGAAACGTGGTGTCTTAATATTATGTACTCTGCTATATGCGGAATACAACGGGGAACAAAAAGTACATATAACTTGTTCCGAATATGTTACGTTCAAACAAAAGAATGGCTAGACCGCGGACAACCGTGGTTGATTGTTGATCTGTTATCTATCACTCGGAGTTATGGAGAGAATTCGTTGAATTTTTTTATGGCGATAGTATATATTCCGAAACTGAAAAATTGCATTTGCATAGTTGAAAATTTATATTATAAATATTATTAAAGGCCATCGTGACAAGTGGTAGCGTCTGACTAATCTTAACTATAACAAATTTTATATAATGTACTTTCCGGTGATGTACCTAGCCTGAAATTAGCTGAAATTAGTACGATTTTTATATTATTAAAATCGGTTAACCAGTTTTTAATCTTTAAACAGAAAATATTGTGTCCTTTTTTCAATATGCAATTTCTCTGTAACGAGTGGCAAATGGTGATCGAAGTAAAGTACCTCCTATACCAGAATTTGCAAAGGAAAGTAGTGTTACGACACTCCATTGAACGAATCTGAACGCCCGCCGCGCTTTGTCTTTCGATTCTCAGTCGTGGACTGGGGATCGATCCTACAACCATCAACATATAAATGGAACTTTTAATTTAGCTTACTGATAAGTAAGCTCTAGATATCAATTGATATCACACAAAACAACAAGTTACAAACACTCACACGCTAATTACTTCGCTACTTTGCGTTCAAAGGGAAAGTACTATCACTCAGTTTTCAAAATGCTATTTCGTCTATAAGAGAAGATTTCCCGTGGGGCGGCACTTCTCGGCAATTGGTTGAAGATCGACTCAAACTGTAGCTCTGTGGTTATTTTTAACCGTTTGTTGGTTAACGTTTTTATTGATTATGTATATATTTATAGATATTGCCAAGAATTTAGATATTGATTGAATTTTAATATAGTATTTTATTGTAATCATAATGATTTAGTTTACGAAATTAAATAAGATTTTTTTTTGTTACGTTCCGCCACTCAAGACGTAATGCCTCTAAAGTTTGGCGGAAAGTGGGAAATGGAAGTATCTTAATGGGAATAGAGTATTTTAGAACTTGGTTTCCAGGTTCCCTCTGAGAAGCTATTATAAAAAAAAATTAAGCCAAGAGGATAATGTTAAGACACTCCGTTCCCCACGGGCCGTCTACTTTTTGAGATATTGCGTGTTGAGTAGCGGACGAGTTGAGTATTCAACGCCACACTTCACTTTGTTACCAGAAAATGAAAATAATGTATATCCCCAAGTGGAAATCAAACTCACAACTGTACTTTTAATTAATTATAGAAATACTTAAAAAAACCATCAAAATTTATATTAAATGAATAAATTACTATCCAGCGGGACCAGGTCAACGATATCCGCGAAATATTCTCAAATGATCCCAAAAGGCGCATCGCAACCTTCTCAAAAGCGAATTAACGTCGTTTAATTAATTATTACCGAATTTGGACGCGTAACGAGTTATTAAATTTCAACCTATATTATATTATGTATATGGTCGCTTACTTTTATTTAATTTATGAGTTTTACATGTATAAAAAAATCAGCTTCACGCTGTATCCCGCACACTGCATGGTAGACAGAGGGAACCTAGTGTTATGGCATTGCGTGTTGAGTGGCAGAACTCAACACCGCGCTTGTTCTCGACAGAGCAAAGAAATGGAAATATAAATTTAAGTAAATATTTCATCTCCTCGAGTGGGGATCGAGCCACAACCAGTCGGTTTTACAGTCATACCTTGTGCCCCTGCGCCACGACTGGCCTCATAACAAGTGATAAAAATATATGATCGTCTATATCGTAGTCAAAAGAAAACAAGGCGCACGTATAGCACATGATACATTAAATGCCCGAGATATACCACTGTAGCTGTATATATCGATTAATTTAATGTGATGTTAGCCTATAGCAAAATGGACTACCCAAATATTTAAAGAATATTTCTTCGCTATTGATCTTCTGGTTGAACTGGTGATCTTCTGGTTTACCTAACCCACCGCTGGGCTGCGACTATTGAAAGCAAAGGAGAGGGCCTGGGAGTTAGTCGGGACATGGCGAAGGCCTTCGATCGAATGTGGCATGGGGCGCTTCTTGCAAAACTTCCATCTTACGGGATTCTCGAGAATTTATCCAAGTGGATCGCAAGCCCAAGGCTGTGTGCCCTACGCTGTTTCTTTTACATATCGATGATATATTAGTAGATCCTAGTATTTATTGTTGGTTCACTCCAGTATCATCTTGAACCATTTTGATCGCATAACAACGTAGAGCCGTTCAAATCAGTCGGAACCCAATGATCTGTGAAAGGCTTGATATTTTGGCTTTGCGTAGAGACGTCTCCTTGCTATGCGTACTCTACCGCATTTATCATGTAGAGAGTTTTGGGGAACTGTTTAACCTGTTACCTGTTGCCGAATTTTCTAACCACACAGTACGTCACAAACTAAACTTCCACACATCATCCATAAGACACCACATTAGTCACACCATCTGGATACGTGGTACTCCACTAATGTGCGGTTTCGTAGGAATTTCCTTTCACGCGCCACGCAACTGTAGAATGGCTACCTGGGACGGTGTTTCTAGGTCGATACGATAAGGTACCTTCAAACAGCGCGTCTATCTCCATTTTAAAGGCCGTCGTGGCGCCTGTAGCTTCTATGGTGTTGCACGGGGTAGTGGCCGGTGGTGATTACTTACCACCAGGTGACCCGTACGTTCGTTTGCCTTGCCTTTTCCATAAAAAAAATATAACCTTTCTCCCAATCAAAAATTTAACTACTGATCATTATAATCTCGATCAGTCATCAGATAAGGTGTGATGCGTGGTGCAACGTGGGACAACGTCGGATTCTAAAGTTTGAAATACAATCCTTCTAGTTGGAGGAAAATTTTATTTTAAATTCTAATCCTGCAGGCAATGGACGGTGTTGAGCTGTCTACATTCGGGTGGAAAGTGGTCTCATCACCTTCTCGCTACCTACGCCATGCAAAAAAAAACATTAGAAATATAAAGTAAAAACAAATTTATCTACAAAAGGGCAATATATTAATTTATTTTCAGTATACTTTGTCCACACCGGGCTATGATGTACGCCGCCTGAGCGTCGGCCGCCAGTTAACCCGTGGACTGCATGCCAATTAAATTATTCATGAGGCAGCTCTCTGTTGTCGTTTAGATAATAATTAGAGATTCTGAGCTTATCTTGGTGTTATAATTTGTGTAACTTCTATTAATACGTACGTATAGTCGTACGCTTAGATTTAGCCTTGATTTAATTTTACACTTCTGCCTCATATTTGAATAGGCTAAGGAGGCCTAATGTGAAGAATGGAATGCCTTGATAGTAGGATATCCCTGCCTATTGAAACTAAGGTAAAGTATAAATATAAAACTTTAACCGGCGTTGGTTTACGACACTGAACATATCGAAATACTAAATACTATTACTCTCCAATCTCCAAAACATTGCATGTTATATGGTGAAACTTAACGCCACGCTTCGTTAGCGAGGTCGGTTTCCATAGCGAGAAAATCAAAATAATATCAATGGATATCTAACAGTTTCACAGTCTGCCCATATAATGTACATGAAATTGCAAAATATATATGAACTTAAACGATTTAAATATTTAATTTATTAATTATTTAACTTAAACGATTTAAATATTTCTCATAGAAAACATTAAACTTGAAACTATAATATAAAAAAATATTAGAACGAATTTATAGTCTGATTTTAAATTAAGCAATCAATTTTGCGGTTCTGCAATTGACTCTTTAATTTACTTTAAACAAAAGGAGGCAGTGGTCGAAAAATTCAAAGGAAATTGATGAAAACCGCACAAAGGGTGAATTTAACTTACATTCGGTACTATTTGATTTTTTGGTCACTTCTTAGTAAGAGGTCTTTACAGTTAACAAAAATGTTATAATATTATACATACGAGTACGTTTTAGCTTTTTTAACACGGTTTTATTATTAAATGTACATATCAGAATATTAGGTTTCCAGGTTCTCTCTGCCTATGCTGCTATGTGTGGGATACAGCTATGCGCTTATAATGGCGTTTTGATGAGCGTTTTATTTGTAAAAAATATTAAATGTCGACTCAAGCTCACTTCTATTAAATGTTATTGTATTAATTATATGAACATTAATAAGAAATCGTCCGCTACTGTGATTTGAAGACAACGCACAGCTGAAACCACGCAGCCCAGAACGCTTAACGCACGTTTAAAATTTCCCCAACGGGAAACGCTTTTTCATACCAGGATTTTATTCAATGTATTTTACGCAAACGAAGCATCGGTCACATATATCCGGGTCACATTTTTATGAAAACTTATAGAAAACGGAATTTTAACTAATTTGTTCTTATACTTGAAATAAAATTTGTCAGTAAGTTAACCGTGTTTTTTCAAGAGCATATAACAAGAACAAATCGTATATTTTTTTTCTCTCTCTCTGTCTGTTTCTTTCTTACTAGAGGTGGTTATGTAGTAACCTATAGATTAGTTTTACCCCAGAGACTCCAGAGCGANCCGCTTGTACGCTAAGCCCTAAGTTCGTCAAAGTTAAAGGTAAACAATATTTGAAAATAAATTTAGTTCTATAGAATTAGATTTTTATATATGAACATCATTTCGATGTCTAACCATTAATTAAAATATTTTATTTGATATTAGTTACACAAATATAATAAGAGTTTCTAACCGTTTCTGATAGGCGAACTTGTAACCGCATTTCGCGTTTCGAGCGATGCGATAGCTTTGGTGAATAAACAGCGTGTCAAAATTCAGCCCTGCCGTAATTAAACAAGGGTGAAGCAGCTAAGGGATGATATACACTCGTTTGAGTAATTTTTAGGTGTAAGTTTCAAATTGGGTACTGTAATCTTTTGTTATGGATCGTTATTTATATTTACTTAATTAATTATAAATAAAATAGAATGAGGAAGATAAATTATTATGTTTCTTATATTTATATGAATTATCATTTGGAAGACAAAATCCTTTTAAATATTTTATAAAAAAAATAAACCAAGAGAAATAACTGTCACTCAATTTTAAAATCATAAAGATTGTATGTGTACATTCAAAGACATCAAGAGTTTCAATAATAAAACCCAATAATATATTTTATTTAAGAAACTCGACATGTAGAAAAGTAAATTGTTTGTTATTGTTTTCTAAATGAACTATTATTTCAGCTCCAGGCTTTATCACGCACAACAGGTTAGGTAGACAGTACCAAGTCGCAAGATATTCCGCTCTCCACTTTCCACCTGAACCTAAGACCTGTAACAATCCATACCAGAAATAAAATGGTATGTAAATAATATAATTAATTTGTAGTAATGTTTAAATTTATTTTAAATTAAATTTAAATTAATTATATTATTTACCTACAGGTATTATAAATAATATAATTAATACAATATTATAAATATAATTTATAATATTATTGAATTTATAGTTTACGTTAAATATAATCTTATAAATAATAGTTTAGTTCAGTTATTTAATTACGCGTTCCGTTCATGGGTTATAATATTAAAGTGACGTAATATACCGTAGATAAAACACTCAGATATAAAATATATTTATTAAAAATAATTTTATAATTATAAGTAATCATTATGTATTATAATTTAAAATAATTAATAAAATATAATAATTAATATTTTTTATATTGTAAAATGTTATAATATGTTGGCTGAATAAGCTACTGTCAATGTCAAGGAAAAGGAAAGAAAGAGAGGGAAGATAGCGGAGGCGTCTGGTGAAGGATAGTTAATATATATTTAGTTACATTTAATATGCAAAAAGCATGTGAGATAATGAATATAATAGTGATATAAGTATTCGAAGCTGGTAAGATAAGTTATAAGTACTGTCACTATTTACGATTGCTTGTTTTGGAATACTTCGTCGGTAAGTTTTTAATAGATTATTATTAAAACAAAAAAGAGTAATTTAACGCACAAAATGCCATTAAAATACAAAGATAAATATTATTTAATTATTAAGTTCAAATAAATGCATAATGATGTTTTAGGAGGTATGTAAAATTACAGTTTTAATAATACATAGAATGCTTGCTGCCATCTTTGTTAGATGCGTGTGTATGAATCACGTTGCCAGATGTCCCGATTTTGGCGGGACGTTCCGATTTTTAACCCAAAAATTAAGTGTCCCGATCGAAGCAGACATAGTCCCGCTTTTTGCAGATTATTCCACGTCCTGTGAGAAATATTTTTTATTTAGTTACTAATAATTTCATAGGAATATAAACAATTATATTCGTAAGTTACATATAATTATTCTGAAGACTTGACTGCCTTAGTCTTACAGGTAAACCAAAACAATATTGTTAATTATAGTCACGTTTTTCCATTCATAAATATTTTATATTGATATTTATCACCATTGAAAACTTATTTACAACTATAAATAGAAAAATAATAAATTAAATCCCCATATTTTTTTTTGTCTCGCTTTTGGCGAAGGAATTCCGCTTTTTTACTTAAAGCGCCTTCAAAATCCCGCTTTTCACCTGGAGAAAATCTGGCAACGATGGTATGAATCGTGAAATTAAAGTTATATAGTGAAATTAAATTAAAAAGTGAAATTAAATTGAAATTAAAGTAAAAGGAAATATGTATAAAATTATTATTATATCAAAATACGTATTTACAATTTATAAATATTATATATTCAATGTACTACGATAAAGATAATCAATATCTTTAATTAAATATTATAAAGATATTAGACTGGGTAACAAACTATAAATTATATACTATTTGTATGATTGTCATTGACCGGATCATTATTAGTAAAACATAGGGTCAATGTACATTGACCCTATGTTTTACTAATAACTAATATTGGAGTCAAAATCGACTGCTGCTTGGCATCGCTGGTACTAATATTCTTGGCTAGACAAATTGCTATGGCCTTTAATTGTTATACCGCGATCGACGGTGTCTCGCGGCGCGCTTACGATGCGTAAGCGATGCTTGAATGGTATTGGACATACATCTATGTATAACGGTTTCTTCAGTTGTTTTATAACTCGTTGTATGATGAGTAGGTGTGTGATGCTATTTTATGTCCTGGAACTCCGGTGTATGTAGTAGTGTCCGCACGTCTCATACAGGTGTGCGGTGCTATTTTATATCCTGGAACTCTGGTGTATATAGTAGTGTCCGCCTATGTGTCTTATAACTTGTTTTAATGTAGAATTTTATTCTTTCTTCCTTTTATTATATTCCTTTCTTTTATATACTCACTAACGATTCTAGACAGTTATTGTGGAGAGGAAGATAGGACGTCCTCGATATACTTAAGAAATGTCACGGGAGGTAAAACGGACAGACTAGGACATTATATTAATCATAATATATTTTATTTGTATTTATAATAAATTTATGGTACATTTCATATTAAAACTGTTACCTCTGAATTTCTAAAAGATCTTGGATTACTTACGATCACTACTTATTTATATTAGACGTATCACGTGCCATACTAAAATATTAAAGTTATTATTTAGATATTTTTATTTAAACATTTTATTGGGTTGAGTAGGGAGTCAGTTACAGACCAAAACCGTCAGTGTCAAAGCTGTTTATTTATTTAAGTAAGCCGGAGAAATAAAAGTAACTTATTGCATTGAGTGGACATCGAGCCCACGTGTAACAACAGACGGTGTGCCACTAGGCCACGATGGTATTAAGCTCTTTCGAGTACCAAATGTACTTATGTTTTTGTTTTGTTTAATTTTTTTTTTATTTATTTAACTTAAGATTTTTTATTTTATAAAAAAATATATTTATTATCCAAAAATCATCAAATTCATTATACCTACAATTTGACGTCCTTCAAGTTCCCTAGTAATGTAAAAAAAAAACATTTTTATACAAAAATATACAAAATATTTAGCTAAATTAATATTCAAACAACGTATTCAGCATACATTAGGCCAACACGACGTGGCCATATGTAATCGTTGTAACCTAACAAGCGGTTGGAACAGATGTGTTGTTATTATGTTATTTATCTATGTGGTTATCTTCACGCATCTCCTGGTAGATTTATAGTACTTTGTGCTGATATTAGTGTTGAGACACTCTGTTTTTCGTAAAATTAAGAGATATTGCGTTTCGTATTGCCTAACATCTAACATCGTAGCGAAGGAACAGGGGATGTGACTGTAAACGTGACATATTGTGTGTTCGATTCGTACTCGAGGAAATTAAATATTATTTTTTCTTCATTTCCTCGTTCTCGTAACAACGCGGCGTTCAGTTCCGACTCTCAACATGCAATACCTTCAGAATCCACCGAACGTGTGCGGAATACAGTGTAAAGATAAAAAAAATTGCGTAACTCAACACTGTCGTCCTACGAAATAGAAAATTGAAAATGATCTATACTATTTATATTAATATAATAAAGCTTAAGAGTTTACTTGGTTGACCGAGCTGATACCGAGCTAGGAAAACAAGAAATTATTTAATTGGATTATAAAAATGAATATCGTGTTGAATAGTTCATTTATTGAGAAGGCTGTGAATTATATTACATCTTATTAACCATATCGATGTAACTCACTTCTGTCACCTAATATTTACTATTAGTTGTTTCCATTTGACCACTCGGGTGGAACCACAGTTAAAAGTTACAAAGTCAAGTCAAGTCAAGACTGGGCATCGAATCCACAACAATCGCATTTAAAGTCAGACCCTTTCCGTGTCACGATCGCGTCGTTTATCTGTTTTCTGGTAAAAATTTGATCAAGTAAGAAAGGAAGGAAGGTGGCTTTTATTTCTGTAATAGCATCGTGTTTTCGTTTCCAATTTGTAGAAGGAATGTAGGTGGCACGGTCATACTTTTATAGCTACCTTTTTTCCTTATGTATACTATTTATAGTTTTTTGATATTTTTGACATTTTGTGTTATAATTTTAAAATAAGAAATTATACCACTTATAGCACAGGGCAGGTAGAGGGAACCTCCTGTGTGAACACTCTATTTCATGCCACCAAGAGTTGCATGCTTAGTAACGAACCTCAACGCCGCTCAACCCACAGCCTTTGCGTTTACATTCAAACGCTGCGCTACGACGGTATAATTTAGTAATATTTTTCTTAAAATCTTAACTAATCATTAATAGCAATAGCTCATAAAAAATATCCCATAAATCTTTTAATGTGAAATACAATGAATTCCAAACAACGGCAAAGTATTGCCACTCGCTCTGTAAAGACTTGCACCAAATTAGTAATTCATGAATTTGCCACGACTCTAATTATTTATTTCATTTTACGAGACCTATTATCGCGATACTGCCGCCCGTAAATACTTAAGAAGTGGCTCGAATTTTAAAGTAATTTGATGGGTTTTTCTTTTTTATATATTTTTTTTTAATTATACAGTTTTTATAGGAAAGTAATATAAGGGCATAAATTATTTCTATGGAGTGATTAATCCTTTTTACATGTTGTTTTTATAATTTAATATGTAATGTAATAGTGCTGAAATATTTTTTGGACTATTCAATCCTTGCTTTGGACACTTCCTTAGATTTTTGGCTTTGCTTGTAAAGTTATAGTTAAAACCCAAATATTACACAATAGCTAGTGTCTACTTACATGTCAAATTTTATATCTATAAGTACGGTAATTTCGAGTGTTACGTCCTGACACTCGTTTCTCACTCAGTAAGAATATTTATATAGAATATAGATAAATAAAACGCTGTATCCCGCATACAGCAGGGTAGGCAGAGGGAACCTAGTCTTAAAACACTCCGTTCCCCACTTTCTGCCATATGCTTTCTGGAGGCATTACATGTTGAGTGGCAGAACTCAACGCCGCGCTTTGCCTCGACACCAGGGCGAAGAAATGAAAATATAAATTTAAATAAATATTTCATGTCCTCGAGTGGAGATTGAACCCACAACCAGTAGATTTTGCAGTCACACTTCGTGTCTCTACGCCACGACTGGCGTCTAAATAAATAAAAGATACGAAAAATTCAATGGTGTATATTAAAAATTCAAGGGTTTTCATAGAATGCGTATGTTAATAATGCGTTTGTATTTTTTGTCACACATATACAATAATATAATTTTGTCTAGGGCATTGTTTTATTTTTTTAGCTTCACATTATATCCAGTACATAGCAGGGTGTAAAGGGAAGCTGAAAACCTAATGTTGAGGCAATACCTTGTCATTAAAACACTTCCGTGCTCCATTTTCCGTTGAATTCTTGAAATAAATTTTGTGTTGAGGTGGAACTAAACGTCGCGCTTTGCCTCGTTACTACGAGGAAATTAAAATATAGAACATTTGTTTTCCTCGAGTGGGGAGACCTTGTCGAGCTTACAGTCGTACGCTTATGCCCATGCGTCACGACTGGCTTTGTTTTATATGTGCCGGAAACCTTGAAGATGATATTTTTTTTTATCATATAGATACTCAGATCCCAATTTTCTGTCCAAACATCGAGACATTGTGTATTGTCTGGCGTAAATCATCACCGCGCTTTGTCTTGGTGCCACAGCGGAAAAATTAAAATAGTCACTCCCCCGAATGTTAAACGAACCCAAAAACGTCTTTTTAGCTATCAGACGCCGTGTCACTGCACCAAAACGCTTGCACCTTAAATAAAAAAAAAAACTCAAAGGTACCTAACCTCTGCCCTCATATTTACAAACATTGTATCCTCACTCGATCTTATTTGTTAAGTAATCGTGCAATTATATAAAGCTTGAAGTACTAAAAGCCAGAACCGTCTGGGCCATTTGAAATAGATTTCATAAAACAAATAAATATGAGCACATGTGGGACTGGGACCGGTGACCCTAATCAAATATACTTTACTCGGTCTCAACCAATTGCTAGAGCACATAATATTATATAATAACTAGGTTTTATATATAGAAACTAAAAATTGTAATAATATGACACTGACCGCAGGCTATCCTGAGTATTTGGGTGTATATATATATATATNTATATATATATATATATATATATATATATATATATATATATATATATATATATATATATATATATATATATATATATATATATATATATATATATATATATATATATATATATATATATATATATATATATATATATATATATATATATATATATATATATATATATATATATATATGGCGCAGTGGCACGAGGTGTGACTGTAAAACCGACTTGTTGTGGGTTCGATTTCCCGTTCTGGTGTCGAGGCTAAGCGCGGCGTTGAGTTCTGCCATTCAACACGCAATGCCTCCAGAAATCGGCAGATACAGCGTGAAGCTAATTTTATATATATATATATATATATATATATATATATANTTCAGTTCTAATCATTAGAGTGGTGGATTTTGTTATTATCAGAGAAATGAAAATCGAACCCACAACCATCATGTTTACAATCAAATGCCGTACCGTTGCGTTGTACCATAATAAATAATATTAACCTTGTACCATATTTATGCTGAAGGAGCCTGTAGGCGATGCTCAGTGAAAACTATTTCGGGAATTGGATTGTACGACTTGACTGACATTTGTTAAGCTGTGTTTTGCCATTTCCAAATAGCTTCCATCATTTTAATCGTATTTCCTTCAAATTAAAAAATTAAACTTCCAACCTTGAATTTTGAGCCCAGTCGTAGCGCAATTTCACAGCTTCGAACAGTAAACACAACGATTATAGAATCGATTCCCATTTAAGAGGTGGTTATTTTGCAGCGTTGAATTTCGCCACTCAACATACATTTGCACGATGCTTGGAGAATGAACTGTTTCAATAATTACTAGGATTACATTGTTACAAGTAAGATACAATGTGAAGTTATAAAACAAAAAGTATATATAATTAGGGCATTGCTACACAGCATCTGACTGTCAGATTATGAATTCGATTTTCATTGAAGAGAGTGAATCATTTTTATTGTTTCGCTCCAGAAAGACAAAGCGGAAAGATAATGTTTAGAAATCTAGGAACAGAGTATCTTACCCTAGGTTTACTCTGCCTATCCTACAGATGGGTTTAAGTGTTGACATAAAAGCAACATATGCCTTTGCCTCCGCCCTTGGCCTCTCTTACTTGGTTTTGAGTATTTTATGTCTATACTTAATATAATAAAGCTGAAGAGTTTACTTGACTCAAAGCGCTAGTCTTAAGAACTACTAGGTATCTTTGTATTGGTTAGTCCATTTATAGAAGACTTTATAATATCAGATTTATCCTTTCAATGTACACTGCACCTGCGATCAAAATGTATCTTGTATTACATACAATTCTTAGTAATTCTTTCATCTGACCACTAGCAAAAGCTAATTTAGAATATAAAATAATAAGCGGACGCATTTTTCATTGCAATTCTATGTAAAAATAAAATGTTTCACAATCAAACAGCAGAACAATCTCTTTTATTATATTAGCTATACAGCTACAGTCGACGTTGGCGCCCAACGTGGTACTTACAAAGCTACAGCGCGCGTAATTGCTTTACGTTCAATAACTTAAACGGGCTGCATACAAATATTGAAAATGGCGCATTCTAGTAGATAGTATCAGTTTTATAAAAAGAAATATATGAAATTGGTTATATAATTTCAATTTGTGGAGCACATTATATGAAAAAGTTGTTAATTGATAATTTACATTAATTTAATATGAAAAATAAACTGGTTGGTGTTAATTATTTCCCTTAATTCGTAATAATGGTAATAAAACATTGTTATTAAAAAATAATAAAAAAAAACACCTTGTCCAATTTCCGCCCATGTTTTCGAGATATTGTATATTTTAATTAATAGCGGGAAATAAGATTTTATTCTGTTTTATACGTTTTTCACGGCACACTTCCTATGAGGCGCTATATACCGGCGCCTTGACGGTCTCCATATATAAAAATTATATGTCATATATTATTATTTCTGCCCATCTCTTATTAAGTTTTTAACCTAGAGGCTTATTTTTTAAACCAATACTGCCATCGACACATTCACATACAGAAAACACTCAGTAAAAGTTCCTACAAATCACTTAATCAGCTTGCAAATATCTAAAACAAACAGAAAGAATCACACGAAACTTGTCTCTCAAAGCCACTAAGCTTCTTTACACCCCCTTCTACGTACTTAACGGCAATTTCGAGTAAACCGCGCGTTATCTTACATATTATTTCAACATCGCACGTACGAATTTGTTTATTTTATATGCGTATGCTTTGTATGAACATTAGGTGGGTATTGAGTTAAAAGTTTTCATATAAAGCGCTGTGGTAGCTACTAATTTTTGGAAGGCTGATGTATGAAGTCGAGCTAAATTGTAGATATTGTTTTGTAAGAGAAATTTAAGTTCTTTGTTGAAATATTGAATTATATTCTGGTTACAAAAAGTTTTCTATGAATAATGAAATGTTTTTAATATTTACATATATTTATGTAATATGTGTGAAGTATAGCGAGGTGGAACCTCTGAAAAGAGAGTCAGAGTCAATTGCGCAGTACCTCTCTGCAGTGTTAGTGCCAGGGTACGGTAATTAGACAAAATATGGCGTTGAGTTCCTTTACTCAATACCTATTGTCTCTAGAATTCGGTGGAAAGTAGGAAACAGGAATATCTTAATGGAGCCCGGCTGTCTTAACTTTAGGTAGGCAACAGATATATACAGATATTGAACACTACTTGATAAAAATGTTCATTATTTGGTTGGTGTTGTTGATATTCTTTCTAATGCTTGATTTATTCTCTAATTGGAGTAAATGCAATCACTCGCATGCATGTCGCGATAAGTTAATGTTTTTGTTATAATAACATTGCTGGGGTGACGCGACACCCCTGTTGCCTTTTACGTATTTTAGTTAGTATTTTTATTACAAATTTATAACAATTGTTTATTTTTTACGTATGAATGGCTTAGATTTCGGAGAATCAGATTCAAGACTAGTCGCAAAGTATTGTTGATGCTAGCTTGGATGAGAACTGCCGTTCAGAAGACGACGTCGAGAGTGTACATGTTTCAGTGTACCCTGACGAGGAGGACATTATTTAAAATTATGATAGTGGTGACAAATAGAATGTACTACTTGCACAATTACTTACTAATATATTAAGAAATAAGAATAGACACGTTTGGTCATCTATTCTACCGTATATGAGGCGTAGTTTGGGTTCAAGTTTGCCGCGAGAAGTTACCATACAGAATATTCTACAAACCAATAAACTCTTGAAGGTAAACCCTCTGCAAAATTACCAATAGAGACAAGATGTGTAGTATATCCAAGAAAATAAAACCAAAAAATTAAAACTTTTTACGCAAAACGTTTTTAGCCCGCTTGCACTGATCAGCGTATAGATGTTTACTTAAACTGCATTTAACCTCAAAAAAAATCATACCTTAAGTGATTGATCTCTTAGCAAATATGTTTAATTTTCTTACACACCGAAGGTTAACATTAGGTTCCCAGATTCCATCTGCCTACAACTGTACTGAACTTATAGAACTTATAGAAAAAGTAAACTAATTCTTAACTTAAAAAAAAATCGCTATGGCAAGTTATATAATAATATTTTATTCACCTTAATGAAACGTACTAAAATGTAAATTCTTGTAAGTAGTTATAAATTCCTCTCTTATACTACTACTCGGAGATGTTTAATTTTCTTAAAATTCATACTTAAAGTTTGAAAGATGTACAGATTTATTCAAAATTAAGTATGCAATGTTAACAGAGTATTATTTTATAACATTTTAATATTTTTTCACACACTTAAAAATTTCAGCAATCTTTTTTTTTATTTACTTAAAATCTGACTTTATATTGAACTATAAAAAGTGAAATCCCAATTCTTTTCCGTTTCTGTAAGAATTGTGAGAAACTGTATCTGAGTGCTAAGGAACCGACACGCCAAATTTCAGCGTTCTATGCCGCGTAGTTTCAGCTGTGCGTCGTCAGTCGCTCAGCTACAGGAGAGTTTTATATATTATACCACTATACATTAAGCCATTTTCAAATTAATTTTAAAATGTGAATTATACTATTATTAACGTTAACCTTCAATATAAGTGATGAACACTCCCAATACTAACAAAACAGATGGATACTTCATAAATAAAACTATAAAGGGACTTTACTCAATATTTAAAGGTCCAGGTGATGCTAATGGCCCCATAATCGACGGCAAAGCCATTAATACTGTTTCCTGACGTCATAACTCATCTCGTTTGATACCGAAATTTCCGCTTTGGATCTACGAACTTGAGATGGCAGGAGTAAATTAATTTTGAATGGGTACAAAATTTAATAGAAACTTACATAATATATTTTACTACGCTTAGTTAGGTATATTCACATTCAAAATAAACAAGACAGTATTTTTCATCTTACGGAATAATATTTGGTTAAAGTTAAGATAATACTTAAAAATCATGTAGATACTTTACATATGTATATCATTATTAATTATATATTGTAATATTTAAGGCAGTCGTAGTGCAGGGTCACAGGCGTATGGCTGTTAACGCGACGATTGTGGGTTCGATTCCCACTCGACGGAATGAATATCTGCTATTTTCATTTCCTCGTTATGTTTACGTGCATAAAATTATGTAAAATCCAAGAAAGTCTTTTGTGAACATTTTAAGTTTTCAACAGCCAAAATAAAAGACGAACTTTCTAACTAATAAGTAAGTTTCCACTTAAGGTTAATT
Source organism: Heliconius hermathena (assembly GCA_013403705.1). NCBI lineage: Eukaryota > Metazoa > Arthropoda > Insecta > Lepidoptera > Nymphalidae > Heliconius > Heliconius hermathena. Next base: position 196,474 of record JAAIXJ010000262.1, read on the forward strand.
TGTATATTGGTAAAACTATAAGACAATGTACTTTATTTCTCCCTTATGTTTCTATTTTTGTTCATCTTTCTAAAATAATAACGCAGAAATTTAAAGATAAAGCACTTTAAGCTCTACCATCTACATGTTACCTCAGAAGGAAGCAAAACAAACATGATTAACCTATTTCTTGTATATACGACTCTACGTATACAGTACCTACAGTATAGAGTATAGTTATACCGTATACAGCACAGTAATACAGTATACAGTGCATTTATACAGTTCTAAAGTTGAGAACTCATAAAATATGCAACCTATTGACTGGTGCGCACTGCGGCACGATACGTCGCGGTCTCGGATAAATTTAACGTGGCTGTGATTTCGTCAAAGTAAACAACGATGCGTGCTCGGTTGAGTTTAAGCTAGTTTTCGAGCTTAATGTTACATACATACAAACATATATGTATGTTTGTGTGTTTGTTTGTGTTGAGCTTTCCACATTTTGAAATCTCTGTTAATGTTTGAAATTGCTATTTATACGGCGTATGCGATTGTTTCGGTTGTAGAGCTTGGAGCTTTGTGGTTGTAATTTGAGCTTTAAGTAGTTGTTGGTTTATTGGATAATGTTAAGTTAGAAGGTATATTTATGGTAAGATTTCAATATATATTATAATAGTAATAGATTGTAAACTTTGACTTACAAAATTAAAATTATAACAAAATTAAAATTGAACTGTAAAGTGGCTAATTACAAAGAACTAAGCTGATTGGAGTTATAAAAATCAGAAATACAATTAATTTCTGAAAAAATATCTTATTATTATTGTTATTATGACAAGAAAATCAAAAACGCATAAAATATAAACACTCTCATAGAAATCGAATCAATAAATAAGTATTGTGTTTATAGTCAATGCCTTATAATGGGAATAATTATTATTATTACTAAAAAGATAACAACTTTAACTTCTCCTCATATAGTAGCGCATTCAGAGGATCTGCTTTCCGCATAATTTTCGAGACATTGCGTGATAGTGAAGTTAAAAGCCACCCTTCTTCTACCAGAATGGGCAAATGGAAATAAACTTATAATATCTTTTCCCACACATAACGGAGTAGACGCAGAGGGCACCTGCAAACCTAGTATTACGCCACTCTGTTTCCCATTAAGGCATATCCTTTCCCTACATCCTGCCGAATTATTGAGGCATTAATTATATAATATATTAGTAAAATAATGGCTTCGTGACATCAAATTACATAAAAATAACACATTTATTTAAAATATAGACACTATCTATGCATAAAGTAGATATTAGAACGAGGCACTGTTTGCGGAGGCCGTAATGGGACGGCACAATATGTGGTAGAGATTCAATTTCCTACCGACTTAGAACTAAATTTACTGTGGCTCGCTTCATTTCACTTCAATAACTTTAATTTTGATGTTTAAAAATATATATAATATAAACTTTGTAAGTCTGTAAATAACGTATTTCTGTGTAAATAAGTACGGTAGTTGTGGATTCGAAACTAAGTTTAGGGAATGTCTATATATTTTTTATTAATACCCATAGAAGAGGAGGCAAAGAGAAATGGTATTAAAAAATCCATCCCTCACTTTCCGTCTATTTTTTGAGACATTATGTGTTGGAATTCAACGCTGCGCTTTTGTCTATCAGAGCTGTAAAATTAAAATAATTTAATTTTAATAATCAGATTATATAATCTAGTTTTGTACAAAATGACGTACATAATTAGAATCTATATTATATTTAATCTATATTGACAAAATAATGGACTTTTTAAATTGGTTGAAACTTTAGTTTTCAATATAAATATATTATCTTTTACACTACCACGTTATTAGAACATAAAATAATTCAGATTAGTAAACAAATAATAAACCGAGCGAAGCCGCAAGCGTGTCGCTAGTACGGAGTATATACGCGGAGCTATATAAGAAAATTGATAAGTTGAGGCCTGTCGTGGCGCAGGGGCACAAAATGCAACTGGTTGTGCGTTCGATCCCCACTCGAGCAAATGAAATATTTATTTACATTTATATTTTCATTTCTTCGTTCTGGTATCGAAACAAAAGCGTTGAGCTCCGCCACTCAACACGCAATGTCTCCAGAATTCGACGGAAAGTGGAAAACGGAGGGTGTTAACACTATTTGCCTCTGCCTACCGTGCTCGATGCGGGATACAGCAAGAAGCTGATTTTTTGATTTAATAACAAGTTATTGCCATAATTTACCAAGAAATTAAAATCTGATTAGAGAAATTATTTAAAGAAAAGCTGTTATTAAAAGAAAAAATTGCTCTAATTTGTTTGTATCAAGTAAATATTGTTGAACAAAAAGTAAATAGCATTTTCTATTGGTTCTTAATAAAGTATTGTTTACATTCTAACGGTGTAATCTAATATCAATAAGCAGTATATAATTTTTTAATTATATACTTTAATTAGTGTATTTGGGATACTCGTGGAGCAGTGGGTCAGGGTTATGGTTTTGGGTTCATTCCCTAATCGGGTGATTGATTTTTGATTTTTATTTTGGATATTTGAAGTATTTTAGCTTCATTCTATATTCTCGATGTATCCAATATAGCAGACAGAGGGACCACGAAAAGATATTTCCGTTCGTCACTTTCCGCCGATTTCTCGAGACATTGGCTTTCGAGTGGCGGGATTCAACGCCACGCTTCGCCTTGTTACCAGAGCGAGAAAATTAATATATTAAGTATATTTCATTCCCCCGAATGGGAATTGAACCCACAACCGTCACATTTACAATACACTTGTGCCTGTACGACCTGAACCCAGCACGCATTACAAATGGGCAATGGAGTGTCTCAACACTAGATTCCCTACACCTACTTTGTTATACGGGAAAAAGAGTGAACTGTTTTTTTAAACATACTATTATTTTTTGTACAGGTAGCATGGATACACATTGACAGACAAATGATCCTGACAATCCATCGTCATGTCATCACACGTCTGGCGAGGTTCAGCGTGTCCCACGACAACGCGATGACCTGGCTGCTCCATGTTAGCCAAGTACAGCAGGAGGACCGAGGATACTATATGTGCCAAGTTAACACCAACCCCATGATTAGCCAAGTCGGGTATCTACAAGTAGTTGGTGAGTTTGTAGCTTTTTTTTTTAATAGTTGAGTTGTTATGCGCCACAGACTTTTGTTGTCCGTGCCTTTTTTGTTCTTAATTGATTATTAAAAATGTTATTTTTTCTTTTTAAAATGTGAAGGGGACGTTAATACCTTGAATGGTCTGCTTTTGTCAAATCCGAGTTCCTTTTGTCAAATCCGAGTTTTTGACCGTTGATTATGTTGAATGCGGCGCAGTTAGTTGATTTCGTAATGTTTTTATTGCCTCCTCATCAAAGGACTTAAGCTCATAATTATTGCGCTTTAATCTTAATATCACTATATAGACATATTTTTATTTAGTATTTTTTTTAATTTCACACTTTAGCCCACAAATAGTAAGGCAGGTGCAGGGAACCCACTGTCATAACATTTCAGCATCCATTTCTTGCCTAACTTTCGAGACATTGTGTAAGGAAGAATTGAGCCCACAACCGTCGCGTTTCTTATGTCACTATGGAGACTTAGTGATATATGGAGATATTTAGTGATTAAATCCATGTTGATCAAATTCTTTACGATGTGTGTATTTTTTAATGGACATCAATATCTTTTATAAATAATTTAACAATAATCATTTTAAATGATTATAAGAATTTTTAATAATCGTAGTTTAAATTGTCATTAAAATATGGGGGTTGTCAGCTTGATACTTGGTTCACACGTTACATAAGAAAAAAGCTACTTGGTTCCTAGCTCCCAAGAGTTTATAAAAATGTATCATAATACTGAAAATATTGAGATATTTTTATATTGAATGTTAATAGAAACAATGTTATATGATACTTTATGAAAAAAATAAAATGCCGATACGTATAAAATAATTTTCTTCACATTTGATATATGATATGAACCCGCCGTGGCGCAGTGGGACAGCGTCTGAATGTAAACGCAATGGTTGTGAATTCAAGTAAATGGTCTTAACAGACGTATAAAGAGACAAACAGACGGACAACAAAGTGGTAATACAGGAATTTGGTTTTTGAAAAAGAAAAAAAAACTTTTGAATATTTAACGTATAAATAATTTTCCGTAGACCGTCGTAGCGCAGTAGGATAGCGTGATTGTCTATAAGCAACGGTGGTAGTGACTTCTATCCCTACTTCGAGGTACGACAATGAGTTGAGCAATTTAAACTTTGGGGCAACAACTTATTTCATTTAGCATAACAATTTTATTAAGAACTTTCTTTTAATTATAAAAGAGCAATATTAAACATTAAAATTCTCGGTCATTCAGAAAGTACAGCGTATTCCAAAAGCGTAGGCGTTCCCAAACCGGCGATTTAAAACGTCTTTTTATACGACGAAAGTTTTAAGTGGAAATAAAAAACGAGCATACCGTTGTCACTTCTTAACCGCAGCACGTTGCAGATACTTTACATCCATTTGGTTACTAAAAAGTTTCCGGGCGATTGGACTTTAGTAAATTATTTATTAACTCACAAAAGCTTACTCGTTAAATGCTTTGAGAAATATCCTTCTTGATTCTAAAAATTTGTTCATATTTTTTGTCATTAAGTTAGGAACGAGATCTTCGTAGTATAGGGGCTTAACCTACTATTGCATACGCGACGGTTGTCAATACGATTCCCAGTCGGGGGAATGAAATATGTAATATTTTCGTCGTGCTTTTTTTGTGTCACGCTGTATGCCGCACTGCAGGGTAGGCAGAGAGTACCGAGAGCTAAGACACTCCGTTCCCCATTTTCCGCTGAAATCTGAAAGCATTGCATGTTGAGTAGCGGAACTTAATGCCACGTATTGCCTCGACACCAGAGCGAACTGAATAAATGAATGAATGAATCATCATGATTTACTACTGGTTTTTGATATTAATCGAAATGATTTTCCATGGAATTTATATTGTTATTTTATTTGCTTTATTTATGATCTGGTCATCATTAAGTAATAAATTCAGTTCATTTTTTGTTTATATAAATATCCTATGTTCTATGAATTTTAAAAATATTTGAAAATATTTTAAACTCGATCATCCTTTTCAATACATTGTATTTATTGTGAATAATAAATAACAGACAATAGCCAAAAGTAACATACTGTGCGATCGTTCTTAGGGCGTCCTTTACAAAATAATATTTATAGCAACCAAACTCAAAGTAACTATGCACAAACGGAAAAATTTCAAAAACAAAGTTCTACAAATTGGTCTAGAATTCAAAGGTACAAAGTGTACAAGGGTACTCACACTCGCGTTTTAAATTCACCTATTCTTTAAAAATGTACGGCACCGCAAACTTGCGCGATAGTGAATACGAGTACGTACGTTGCTACAGTAACTGCTGAAATATCACGTCTCACTGGAATTTAAACTTCTTGAGATTTTCATCCGTAAAACTTTAAGCGGCTATGTAAAGGGAATAAAGGCAAGATTTTATCAACTTTTAAAAATTTTCCCTTCCCAGCCGGATAGTTCGTGGGTGCATCAAAATGGAATTTATCTGCAGTGGGAGCTCGATTTTGTATCATTATTGTCTATATCCTGTTGCTTGAATGTACATGCTGGGTTGAAGCTAGCTTAATATTGTTTTTAATGTACAAAGGAACAAAGTAAGGATTGCAGTCGTTCCGCTTTTAGCTATTCATTTATAATATTTTACAGTTTACAAAATATATTTGCTTATTGTTATTAATAATAGTCAAAATTTACCCAAAGAACTAAAAAGTGTAGAGCGGAGTATCATAACCTTAGGCTCGCTCTGTTTCAGCGTGAAGCTAAATAAAGAATTCAATAATACGTCACTTTATTCTCAATTTTATATAAGTATCCTATACAATGGAATAAAACACGCTACTATTATGAACAATCATATTTTTCTACTACTTTAAGAGAGAGTCAACACTGAATAAAATATCCATTAAATACAATTTATAAATTAAATTTTCTTTTTATTTACACTTCTCTTTTTAAAAATACTGAATATTGATGGAGCGTCCGCGAGTTTAATCTGAATATTGATGACTAATTTACTAAAATAATTTGGTGCAGTGTTGGAGCGAAGCGCTACTAAAGAGAAATAGCACGGGATACAGAACGTGGCCTATATGCTCGTATGTCTATATTTTAAATAGATTTTCGTAAATAATTTAAAATGTAAAGAATTGGTATAGGATCTAATTGTATAAAACTTTTGATAGTTGTGGTTTCGATCCCTCAAGGGATTTAAATTTCATTTTCGCGCTCAGATAGATAAACTGCGGCGTTGAGTTCCTCCTTTAAACGCGTAATGTCTTTAAAATTGCTCAGTGCGTGGGAAACGAAGATGCTTAACAATAGGCTGTCTCTCATATGCTGAAAAAATCTGCAGCAGCTTTATTTAAAATCTATTGTCTTTACTTTGATTGTTGAAGATTAGTTAGAAGAGAGTTAAAGTCATATAATAAATTGGACAGTTTGAATATATTTCAGGGTAATCTACCTCTTTTTAAATGACAAAATCAAACTGCGTCGAAATTTTTACGCGCTTAACTATATATCTGATGTAATAAAGCCTAAGTTTTCCACGAAATATGACTATTCAACAATAAAATAATATTACCAGTAGCTTGATTTTTAATCAAGCTACTGGTAATATTATTTTATTGTCTTACAGTACAGTCATTCCTGAGATTTGTACACTTAACCAAACAAACCCTCCACTTTTATAATATTAAGTATAGATATAAACTATTATATATTAATAATTAAACGTTTTTTTTTGTCCACAGTACCACCAAACATATTAGATGAAGACAGTACTCAATCAGCGGTTGCAGTACGCGAGAACCAGAATATAAGCCTGGTATGCAAAGCTGATGGGTTCCCCACACCAAAGATCATGTGGAGACGGGAGGACGGCCAGCCTATCTCTGTTGATCGGAGAAAAAAAGGTAATAATGGTAATATTGACTTTTTCCTTACTTATTTCGTCATTTCGTATATTTTTGCAACTTTCCATTCATTATATTGTATTTGGAAGTTCGTAGCGTAACAACGTAGCGCTTTGTGAAATAAAATAATATTAGTATTATATAATAATAGTAGTTTACATATTATAATCAATCACTCAAAGTACTTCAAAGCCGTAAGTAATTGTATATTAGATTTTCTCAAAATTGTATCCTCACTTCCTTTCGTCTCTACTCTCCACAATTCAACGCCGTGCTTTCTTTTACTAAAAAGACAAAATAATAGTAGCTTGTAAATCGTAATAATTTCCTAATTATTATTAATTTATTCACAATAAACCCGTAACCTATATAAGCATGTTGGTATTTTCCAAAATTATACACCCATTTCGTTTTTAAGCTACTTAATAACGTGTACGAAATGAAATATCAAATATTTGCAACATAATTTCTTTGATGCATGTTGCCTTAGTACAAAACTAAACGCACCGAAGCCACGCTCATTATATTTCCCATTTAAAGGGGACTCACCGGCAAATTGCTATTAGAATTGAATTTCTATGAGAATGTTGTTGACACAATAATTAGGTTGAACGACTTTAAGCCTTGGAAAAGATTTAATATGATAATATTATATAATATGTAGCCTTTGTGGCGCACCGGGACATTGATTGTGGGTTCGATGTGTATTTGTCAGAATATTTTTTTATTATATTTATTATTGAGCCCAGTTACTTAATACGCAATGCCTCAAAAAATTAGGCGTCGTGAGGGCAACGGAGTTTTAACATCTAGTAACCCCTACCTGGGGTAGGGAGGGCTGTACGCGGCTACAGCGTGAAGTAGTTTTTTTTTAGAAAAGAAAAACATAAGCAAAAATTTTCAAAAATTAATTTTAATTGAAGTACCGATCTTCTGGTCGGAATTAACTGGAGCACTTTACTGTATGACCTCCGCCCTCGAACGTCACACGCACGGTGATTACTTGCGGACCGTCACCCGAAATGTTTTAATTACGCGTCCAAAACTGTTCTGTTATCCATTTCAATTCTCAACGTTAAACTCATTGTTTGTTTTTTAATCGGCTCCACGGTAAAAAAGGATTGGTTAAAGCAATTAACTATATACCTACATATATGTATGTATGCAAGGCAAAGTGATTTTATTTATTTTTTGTTTGCAAAGCGTTTAGCATAAGCTAAAACCGTATTGTGAGTGGAAATTATGAAGTAAAAAAATCAGTAGAGTATTACTTTTTTGTGTATGGAGGAGGGATGTTATTAATTATTTTTTTTCTTGTATAGAATACGAGGAGTTGTTTATTAGAAATATTCTTTTATAAATGAAGAAATGAATATTATTTTGAATGATAAATAATAGATAAAGTGTTTTTATAATTATGTCTGACAGAAATAAATAGACGCGGCACAATTTTATGTTAACGTGCAGAAAATAAAATTAAGATTTAGACAAGATTATAGACAAGATTATAGACACATAGAAATAAAATAAATTAGCTTAAAGTTTAAAACATTATATAAAAAGAGAGTCAATCAAATCAATCGAGAAGAAATTAACATCCCAACACTCAATGAAGAATCGACAGAATCGTAGACGAAAAGCGAAGCAAAGCGAACATTTCAACGTGTTGATTCTTTGTAATACTCTACCAGTTTTTTATTGGGAGCTTTAATGGAAAGAGCTGGTTCGGAATGTATGAAAAGTGTTTGCGATTTAAGGCATGCCGCGTTTGACTGCGTAGTATGTAACGGTTGAAACGCTCAAAGTGTCTATTCATTTATCTCGTTTTTAAAGCTTCTTTTAGATGTATATTTTTTTTTAGTTTTTATGATTATTACCTATGTATTAATATGGCTTTGATTTTTAAATTATTTGTTTAACTAACAGTATCCCATGTATAGCGGGGTAAGAAGAGAAAAGCTAGTGTTAAGACACTTCATTCTTTACTTTTCACCAACTTTTTGAGACATTGCGTGTTAAGTGGCATAGCTCAACTACTCAACAAAAAAAATATGTATTCTATCCTTTCTATTCTTTTCTACTTTAGATTCACGCTGAATCCCTAGCGGGGTAGTCAGAGTGTACTTTTTACGTGACCTTCACCTCCAGTATCTTTGATACTGGAGGTGAAGGACCTCCAGTATCTTTGATAACAGTATCAAAGATACTGGAGGAAGGTCACGTTCCGTTTTCGAGGTCAACTGAGGTCTCCCCCTACCTTTCTTACCGCTCACTTTTTCATCACAAGTCTTTTATGCCATTCTTCCGTCACTCTTTCGGTTGGCGTGCCCAAACCAGCTGAGCACGTTTTTCTTCATTCTCCTACCATTCTGTGTCCATTGCTAATTCGATCAACTAAGCTGACGTAACGAAGAGGAAAATAAACTAATCTATTCCCCTGAGCGACGATCGAATCCACCACCATCTCAATCCAACGATATTCTACTTCACCAATATGAAAAACACTTTTAAATAAGCAAACAATTTAATAGAAATTCTATTAAAATAAAAAGTAAAAATCAATGAAATATTTTATACATTACGTTTATATTACAAAGCTGCATTCTTCGTTCTCATAAATCGGTCGAACTGCAATCTGTCATGAAAGGAAAGAGATCGATGAGCTTGAACTCATTCAGATACGAATGAAAATATTAATAAAATTGTACTCCTACGAAATGCGTGATAAATGGAGAGATTTATCACTTCTTTGTTTAATTTATGAGGCTATCGTGGCGAAGTGGGAAAGCGTCTGAATATTTCGCCGCGGTTGTGAGTTGAATTGCCTCTCGTACAACAATATACATCGCGGCGTTGAGTTCTGCCATTCCACATGCAATGTCTTGTAAACTGAGTGGAAAGTTAGAAGCGAAGTATCTTAAAGCTAGGTCCCTTCTGCCTACTATGCTATGTAGCTCTAGGCTTACACATTTTCATCTTCATGTATCTGCTACATCTAAGAATAAACTGCTAAATCATCTCATATGAAAAGTAGTCTTAAGACACACTGCTGTCCACTTCTTGTCTTTCCCAAATTTGAGACGTTGCGTGTTCAGTGGCGGAACTAAACGTTACATTTTTCTTTACAAGAGCAATATAATACCAATTACTTCCTACAAGTAGGGATTGAAATCAAAGCTATCGTATTTAGAGTCAGACGTTGTTCCAGTACTTCATGATTTTCTCTCATTTTACAATTTTTTATTTAACCTACTGTGTTAGTTTGTGTTAGTGTATGTAAAAATTTTGCCAGCTCAATTGGACCTAATCCTTAGTGTCCCATGTAGCCGAAATTTGGTTTACTACTTGAGTTCTAGTGACAAGCACTAGATTGAACATGGCATGGCGTGCGCTGTACTTTTTATTTAATGTTTTTTAAGTGTATTTAGGAAAGAATGTTTGTAATACACTTAATAAATCGTAATTTTAATCTTTTGGGATTTTATTTGATATTGTTCGCTAAGATTGTCGTATTAATATAGAAAAATGTTTAGTTATTTCATATAGTGTCTACATACGTACGCGAGCACGAAAAACGTGTTAAAAGGTTTTTCCTAGGTAAATCCCTAGTCCGTGGAAATTCCGGGATAATAAGTAACCTATGTGTTGCTCCATAATCGGTCACTGAAATTGCCATAAAAATGAGTTCAACCTTTCTGCATATTAACTCGTGGAAATACAATACACAGAGACAAAAGACAGGCACTTCAATTTTACTTATAAGAAACGGACAATGGAACGGAAACCTTGCAATTATCTCTTATTTTTGCCGCAAAATGCCTTATTTATAAGACATACGGTTTCGCGGGCTTTTATTTAAACGAACTAAATTTAATATTTTTGTAGTACGATGTATTTGTTTTGTTTATATTTTAGTATTTCTGCAGCGCGCGCGGTTCGATGGCGTTCAAATATTAATGTTATTTAGTTTCGTAACGCTTGTAACAGATTCCCCGAACATCTTTAAGGATATTATTAAATGAATAAGCCTTTGACTCGTGATGTGTCTAGTGGTTACAACTTTTAATCGTTGTGATCGTGAGTTACCTAAAATGATTTAGAGATTCAGAGATAACAGTGTTATGAAAGTTATATTTACATACATGAGTTTAAAATAATGCTACCAGAAGTTTATCTCAGTAGCTGAAAGTCGACAATATTACCTTATTATTACTCGAAGCTCTTCTGAAGAAAAGCCAAGAGCACGTCCTATCTTCCCTTCAATAACTGCCTGTTAGTTATTAAAAATATATAGAATATATTATTTATAATTAACTATGTTATTTATGTGTATTGCCATGCATATATTTTTTTATGTATTCATTTTTAATACCTCATACTCAAAGTACATACAGTATGTACTAACTACACAACTACAGGCTAACTAAAGAAATACACCTTAATGTTATATAGCCTAATGCACATCATATGTCTATCTCTTAAAATAACCCCTAGTAACCATATTTAAATAAAATAATATTTAAAAATAATATTTTAATATTTAAATAAAAAATAAAGAAGGAATAGTTGCGCAAATATTTTTAATATTACAGTAGTATTTCTTATCCGATTAAATGTGTTAGATACATTATGCACTTTATACAAATTAAAATTGATTTTTACTGCATATTACAGAAATTGATATTTTAGAAGATATCAAAGTTTTAAAATACGGAAGTAGAACGATCATCAGATACATTGTAACGAACATATTGTAATCCTTTAAAAAAATCTAAATAAAACTCGGCGACAGCATATATCTTCGCATAGCATCATTTATTTTTTTACTGTTTTATATAGATCATATTTCGTGTTGCTTCAATTTTAATACTTTAAAATATTTATTTTAGTTTGGTAATATTTATAGTATAGCTGATTTTGTTTGGTTACGTTTACTTAATATTAATGTTCATTTTAGCTAGTTAGGTTTTTTCTAATATCAAGAATTTTCCTTTGTTATTACACTTTTACTTATTTAAAAAAAAAAAAAAAATAGCTTCACGCTGTATCCCGCACAAAGCAGGGTAGGCAGAGGGAACCTAGTATTAAGACACTCCGTTCCCCACTTTCTGCCGAATTCTGGAGGCATTGCGTGTTGAATGGCAGAACTCAACGCCGCGCTTAACCTCGACACCAGAGCGAAGAAATGGAAATATAAATTTAAGTAAATATTTCATCTCCTCGAGTGG
>JAAIXJ010000262.1:209647-313858 GCA_013403705.1 Heliconius hermathena
GATCAGGTTCCTGAGAATTTTTGACTAATATTTAAAAAAACACGTGAATTCTAACGTTCAACCAAAATTACGCCTTACTAAGCCTCCGTGTTATCAAATTACGCACTAAAACGCTATAATTACACATATATTTCTTTATTTTATAAAAAAAATGCTTACCAGGATACTGTGAGCTTGATTGATTTTGACGCTACTTCTCTTGCCGACTGACGCGTCCTGGCTAAAGAACGCGCTAGTTGGTACAGATAAAAGATATTCTTTGTCTCTTTCGTGGTAGGATTCACTCGGCTGAACGGCAATAGCGTATGACAAATAGAATATCGGATATTCACTGATTTAACATTGAACAGGATCCTGATATGAAATGGTGGGGACAAAATGTAAAGACGATTTTGTAAAAAGTTTTGAGAAATTTTATTACTATTTTATTCTCCCTAGTGAGATAAAATTGTAAATATATCAATTTGGGTTTCAATTATGACCTTCATGTAGAAGTAAGTAAATCACGACACATTTAGAACTAGATTTCGTTCGAGGGACACGTCAGGATGCTGAGAATTTTGCACTTTGAACAGCAATTTCGTTCAGAAAATAATTGTGAATATTGATTATTTTTAGTGACCAACTAAAAACAGTTGTAAATAATAGTATTCTATAGAAATAAATGAGTTTAAAACAATTTGTCTTATATATTTCGCCCGAGCCGCACAAAATTCCTCAATTTGTAGAACTACCCATATAAGTTAATGCCTCAGACCTAAAAAGAACTGGCGCAAGAAACTCAGTGGGACTTTGGTTTTAAATCAATTTCATCCAAATACATATTTAATTATTTGTGACAATGATACGTTATTTTATACAAAAACGGTAACTAGTGATGGATCACCAACGATTAGCCATTTCCCAATCCCTCGCATTTGTCAAATGGATAGAAATTGAAAATGCTTAATGCTATCGTTTCGTTTTTTTGTTTTTGATTGAATAAGCTGATATTAAGACGTTTCAATTGAATTGTTCTGCTTTTTACTATGTAACTTACTACTTACTATGTACTTTCCTGCTTAGCAGGGAAGGTAGAGGAAACCTTATTAACCCACTAATAAAAAAATCTGCATCACGTTATATCCCACATATAGCAGGGTAGGCAGATGGAACCTAATGTTAAGACACTCCGTTCTCCACTTTCCGCCGAATTTTTCGAGGCATTGCGTGTTCAGTGGCGGAACTTAACGACAGGTTTTTGCCTTGGTGCCAAAGCGAAGGAATGAAAATATAAAAAATTATAATTCTTTCTCTCGAGTCGGGATCGAACTCACAACCGTCGCGTTACAGTCAGACCTTTGTGCCCCTGTATCAGGAGTGGTGTCAATAGAGCCAAGCATAAATGGATAATATGAATTTTCTAGGATGTTTTTACTACAATAGCCTCGCGAATCGTTCTAAGAATATACATTTCTGTTCTTCCTAACGAGGACGTCGTCTATCAACTGTATTTTTACAAACGGATAATTTTGATGTATTATGCCAGTTCTTAACGTCGGAGAATGTTTTAATTTAATACAAAAACATTCTAATTCCAATAAAAAAGACTGTTGGAAATTCTCTACTACCTATTCATAAAAAATCATGTCTTAAACCCACCACGCCAGAGAGTAAGATACAGTCAAATCAGAATCCAATACCTACGCGAGGCAATCAAGAAATCATTGGCGATGGTTTGATATAATAATAATGTCAACAGATTGAATAAATTATATTTATAGAGAAAGTATAAACATTAAATGTAATTAAATTAACCAATGAAAGTTTAATTTAACTTTTCTACCGCCTATTTATATTCGGGTTAATTTTATGATTTTTTTATAACAGCTTTCTTAAGTATTTGGGGGTATTCAAAATATTGTTAGTGTTGAAATATTTATAATTATTACTACGTTTTTTTTTTAAAGCATCTGTTATCATTAAGAGTCGTAAAGAAGATTCTTCAATGATAAAACTCTTTATTTTTGATAATTTAGAAAGTATTTGATATTTGTTGATATATATATTGTTTGAGGCCAGTCGTGGCGCAGTGGCACAAAATGTAACTGTGAAACCGACTGGTTGTGGGTTCGATTCACACTCGAGGAGATGAAATATTTACTTAAATTTATATTTCTATTTCTTGGTTCTGGTGTCGAGGACAAGCGCGGCCTTGAGTTCTGCCACTCAACACGCAATACCTCCAGAATTCGGCAGAAAATGGGGAAAGGAGTGTCTTAACACCAGGGTTCCTCTGCCTACGCTGCGTGCTACAGCGTGCGTGGGTGCGGGATACAGCATGAAGCTGATTTATTTTATATTTATTGTATGCGAGGTAGGTTAAACTCAATCTGGAGGATCTGGATATGTAATAAACTATATAGGTAATTCAAAGATATTTGAAGCCGAAGAAGTATTTTGTTGAACTTACAACCGCTATATTAGTTTGAAAATTTGACTGTTCAACATATTAAATTGGCTTGATTACACTAATTCGTTTGTAAAATTACCCACTGTGGGCATCTCACTGAATAAAATATAAGGTTCTACTCAAGGAGAAAGTCTCTCGAGTACGTAAATTTGTAATGGTCTTGTAATATATGTATATGTTAAGGAGAAAACGTTTAGTTACCTTGTAATAACGGCTTAACAGTAGTCGTATATTTTTTAATATTATACCAAAAAAATATTATTATAGCTAGTAAAATCAAATCTCTTAGTGATAAGGCCGCCTTTTCACTTTTTTTTTATATGAATTTATTTATTGTTAATTATGTAATTTTCTGGTGTGAAATAAAGAGTTTTTATGTTATGTTATGTTATCAAATAAATCAAAATCTCATCTCAAGTCTACTAGATATACTTATGACGGCTGTAAAGAATTATTATTTTTTTAAGCTTCATACTGGAGGCAGAGGGTTGGGAACGTAGTTTTGAGACACTTTGTTCCCCACTTTATATAAAAAAAAATATCTTCTTGAAAAAGAAAAATATCTTCTTAGAAAAGTAGAGATCTTTCAGCGTTTCGCATCTATTTCTCTCCCATAGCACAGTGGTTACGATGTCACAAAGACCTTCCAGTTTGCAGTTCACATCGCATTCTGGGCTAACATCACTTGCTTTGGTTAATAGTACTGTATACAAGTCCAACATAGGTTTATTGCTTGTAACCATGCTATAAGTCAAATTATTAATGGACCTAGGTGATAAATTAGTAATTTCATATATATCTTTCATATTGTATAGTTTGTACCATCTTGGTTTCTTGTTAGGTTTCAAATTTGCTTCAGTTAGGTTGTAAATATAGCACTCTATGTCTTTTAGTTTCTGAAATTTTTTACGAAAAATAGACTGTAAATGCGACTGGACGGTAATTATGGGTTCGATTCTAAATCCGTTGAATGAATTATTCTCATGCCAGATTGAATTATTATCACGACAAGCCCGATGTTGACTTCCGACACTAAACAATCAACGTCTGGAAAATTTGCACGCAAAGTGCACTGCGTGCTATATGGGAGATAAAGGGTAAAGATAATTTAACTTTAATTTCATTTACTTTTATAATTTCATCTTTTCATTAATTGAATTAACATTGCACATTTTAAGCACAGTACGGAACATAAAAATTTCGATAAAAACAACTTCAAGATTTTTCCCACATAGCACGGCAAGCTGGAGGAACCTAGGCCTAATGTTCGAGACATTGCGTGTTGAGTAGTGAAAATCAACGTTGCGATTTTGCTAACAAAGAAGCGAAGCAAAAAAAAATAAATATAAGGTCGGGGCAAAGCTATTTTCGTATTGTTCATACAAAGGAAAATATTTTTTAGATATAATTTTTTATTTATTTATAATATGTATGTGCCGTTTTGATAAATGACTTGTTGCAATCTTATAGGTAGTGCTATGATCCTATTCCTGTAGAAATTTTAAGATTTTTAATTATAAAAATCTGACAGCTGTCAGGTGGTGTTCACACCATTGAGGTCAGCTTCATGCTCCCTAAAAAGTTCTGCAATGACCGAAACAGGTGGAAATCTGATGAAGCAAGGTTAGGACTATACGGAGTATGTATCAACACATCCCAGCCAAGCTCTCTCAATTTTTGCTGCGTGGCTATAGATGAGTGCGGTCTGGCGTTGTCATGGTTGAACACCACGCCCTTCCTATTACTAGTTCCGGCCGGTTTTTCTCAATATTTTTTTTAACCTCATCATTTGCTGACAGAAGAGGTCAGAATCGATAGTTTTCCAATCCAATTTCCTTTCCAATCCCACCATACACATAGAATCACTTTGTTTCGAGTCAGACCGGGCTTTGCCATGGTCTATGGAGCTTGTCCATACTTCGAACATAATCTTTTTCGCACATTCTTATCGTAAGTAACCCATTTTTCATCACCCGTAATCAACTGCTTAAGAAACGGTTGGAAACAACAAATGGAAACACGTTGCATTAGGAAAACACGTTGCAAAACTTGACCTTTGGGTACGATCTAATGAGATCATGTGATACCCAAATGTCAAGTTTTTTCTTGTACCCAGACTTTTGTGACGTAATTAACTTTTGTAAATAACGTAGCTACTAATATGACGATCTTGCTCCACTTTCTCAAAGATAGCACAGATTTTATCTGTGATAGGGGGTCCAGAGCGAACCTCATCTTTCGCACTAAAATATCCAGACTTGAAACGCTTGAACCACATTTGTGCTATTCTTATTGACACCGCATTTAGTATCCGTAAATCACACAATTTTTTTCGTTGCATCTGTTGCGTTTTTACCTTTTTTGTAATAAAATTTCAAAATGTACCGAATTTCTTCGTGTCATTTTGGATGTTTGAAAAATAATGGAAAAATGACGGGAACAAGTTTTTTTTATTCATTGCATCTTCAGAATGTCACATTTAATGGCATTAAAACCAGCCAGTTACATTCAGTACAACCAAAGATGTTTAATTACTAAAAATACATTCAAAATCCGAAAATACTTTTGCCCCGACCTATTATAATGTCACTCATTCGAGTGGGGATAGAACTCAAAATCATCGCGTTTGAATAATAGTGCCAAGATGGCCTCATATCACTTACTTTAGGTACTACACATATACTTACAGAGGTTTCGTCAAAAGTAACAATTTTATAATTTCTGTTGGAACCCGAATCGAAATTAGTGATGGAACCAGCACCCCACGCCATACTGAAGGGTTCCTCTTGTATACCTCGCAAGAATAATTTCATATCATCTAAATGAGTGTGCCCTGTGAATTGTGCTGTAATCGTTGATAAGAATCTAGAATAAAAAAAATAAGAGCAGCTAGAGATGACTTTTATTAGTCATTATGTTTTTTTTTCTCTATTTAAATCTTCCAACCTCAGCATTCACAATTACCAGTGTGCCATTGCGCCACAATGACCTCAATATTATTATTTTTTAAATTTTTTAGCTTCACGCTATATCCCTGCTGCTGTCACCTGCTTTGTGCAATAGAGTAGAAAACAAGATATAATACTTCTGATGATTAAACTTCGTGATTGCCAACTATTACTTTTTTTGGTATACAATTAAAAGACTTGAGTATTACTTTATTATACATAGGTATAATTAATAAATACTACCTATCAATGACCCTCTTGTACTCTCTTGTCCAAGTATACAAAAGACCTGCATCGCCAGGTGGAATATGAGATAATATATGGACCTTCTCTCCAGCAAGTTCAGCTTTATGAAGTTCCTTAATAAGCCATTCTAAATGCCTCTTACCGTTAAGAGGATCGTATACTAACCACCTAAATGTAAACGAGCTTTTCATGAGTTAAGAATATCAATTTGAGGCCAGCCTTAGCCCAAGGAAACAAGCGTGTGACAACTTGTCAGATTGTAGGTTCGATATCCATTTAAGAAAATGAAATATTCAATATTTTATATTTCTTTAGCGTGAGCTGATAACGAGACGAGGAGAGCGCATCGTTGAGTTCCGCCGCCGCCGCCAGAATTCAGCGAGTTACTTACTAGGGACAGAAGTATCTTAATGGGAACGCAGTGTATTAGAAGTACGTTTCCAGGTTCGGAGAAAAGTGGAAAATAAAGTGTCTCGACTATAGTTTCTTTCTATATACGGCGCATATTATATACAGAAAAAAGGTTAAAGCTAAAGATAAAGAACGAAGTGTCCTTTTACTCACGCTTTGACATAAAAAATAAATTTACCAATTAAATTTGTAAGCTACATTGTTATTAAGCGATATAACCCTTAGGCCTGGTTTAATCAACATAGAATATTGGCCATCTTTTCTCATTGTGGTTAATGCTTCCTCAGTTAAATACGGTTTCCACTGTTCAGCCAAGCTTGTATACAACCATGTTGTATTGAGACCTTCGTCTTGTATAGATGGAGGAGCAAATCTAAAAGAAAAATAGTAAAATTACAGTCAGATGACAGTATAAATGGTATAAATAAATGATAAAACATCAAAAATCCAAGGATTTTTAATACTGTCGTGGCGCAACGGAATGGGTCTGTATAAACGCGGTATAAGTTTTCGTCACTTATTAACGTGGGGAACGGAGTGCCCTAACACTAATTTCCGTCTACGTACCATGGCATATATAGTATACAGCATGAAGTTAAATAAAACTATTGGGTAACTATCCAATAGTTTTATTAAGACTCTTTAGGGCACGAGATTGTTATCTCGTAAACATACCCAGTGGGGAGACTAGGGATGTTTTCCAGCGAAAACAAAAGGCATAGAAGCATGAGGTTTACGACTTTGCATTTCCGGCTTATGATTCAATTTCAGGACACTGTTTGTTGAGTGTTGGAGTCAAATAGTATGATCAAACTAGAAAAAAATTTTCCATATAGCGTACACAAACACAGTGTCTAATTATAAATTGTGGGTTCCATTCCCACTCGCCCCTACTAAATACGCAATTAGATGGTGGGAGGGAAACGGAGTTTAGACACTAGGTTACGTTTCTTATTTTTTATCTATCCTGCCACATACGGGATACATGGCAAATTTAAAAAATGATACTGTTTATATTACATACTGGTTAGTAGGGTGAGCTTCATGATTGCCAACCACCGGAACAACAAGAACATTCTTTCCAAAACGCCTCATCATTGTATCAATTACCAATTTGTTTATTCTTATATTGGTATCGTACGTTGTCTCCCAAACAAAATGATTTATATTGTCACCCATATAGTAAACCACATCTAGATCCTAAATAAAAGAGAAGAGTGAAGTTGTATGTGAAGTGTAAAACATAGTGATAATATAGTGACTGAGATTTCCTTTTACCTAACAAAGTACTAGAGATACCGGAGGGTACTCATGCTTTTTACGTGACCTTCCTCCAGTACCTTTAATTAATAATGTGTTTTCAAAGGTCAACCAAGGTCTCCCCCTACCTCTCTTACCGCTCACTTTTAAATCTTTTTGCCATTCTTTCATCCCTCATTCGTTCGATGTACTCAAACCAGCTCAACACGTTCTTCTTTTTTTTTGTATGGAAAAGGTCAAGGCAAACGAGCGTGCGAGTCACCTGATGGTAAGTGATTACCCCCGCGAAACACCAGAGGAGCTACAGGTGCGTTGCCAGCCTTTAAGGTGGGTTGGGCGCCGGAGCCTGGCATTACCTGATGCGAAACGCAGTGGCATAAAGCCTCTAATTAACGCCGCTTTTAAATGCAGGGGGTGGTAATCATCCGGTCGAGTCTGCCCATGCATGTCGCCATTTCTGGTGACGTGACTCTATCACACGTAGTTTAGTCGCCTCTTATGACACCACCAGTACCAGGATGATCCTATCCTAGGCCGGGATCACACGGCATAATATGACCGTGACATCCTCGCTAGTACCTGGCATTCTGTGTATTTCTTGATTGCGGATTCGAGTTTAGTTAGCTAAGCTGATCTTACGAAGAGATTGTATCTCCACAGCATTTGTCTTAATCTTCCTCTTCTTCTGTAATACTCACTTTTCGCCGCCGTATAACAGCATCGGTACCAACACTGCATTTTTTACGGCTAAACGTGCAGCTGTGCTGACGTTTCGGCGTCTCAAATTGTAGCTAAGGTACCGATAATCATGTTACCGGCAGCAATACGCCTTTCCGCATCCATCTCGTATCATCCATATTTTCTGGAATTAAAATAAAGAGATATTTGGATTTTAATGTGAATATAAAGAAATCATGTAACTTACTTTATGCGATGCAATCCTTTGAACAGCATCTTCATACGCCCAAATCGGTGTATCACATTTTACAGCGCCACCCCAATACCCAGCTTGGTTTGTATGAGGTTTTGTTCTTTTAAATTGGTTATTATTGCCACTACTATTCGAAATTCTTGATTCGAATTGCCTTTGTATAGATTTTTCTAATACTTTACTTTGATGTAAATCATTATTTAGGTCGTATTTGGTGCTTGAACTTCTACAACATGCCGGTTCGTTGCAGTTTGACGTGCTTGACGGGTCATATAGAGGGTCTATGTGAACGTCGGATACCAATGCAATAGTTAGGTTTAAGTTGTCATTGGGAATCTAAAATAAAAATATAAGACAATTTTTTTTACATAACCATGGGAATGGGGAATGGGGAACGAAGTGTCTTAATACTAGGTTTCCTCTGCCTACCCTGCTGTGTGCGGGATACAGCGTGAAGCTGATTTATTTGATTTATTTTTTTTTACATATATTGCAAATCCGTTGATAATTTTTATACACTAAGAAATGTTTGTTGATATTTAAAACTATATACATGAAAACAAGAATTTTAAAAACTTACAATAAAATCAGAGCAAGATGGAATGGAAGTATCTTAATAGGAACATGGTGTCTTAAAATTAAGTTCACATATTGACTCTATCCGTGTCATGTGGGGGTAACAGCGTAAATCTAAAAGAAAAAGTTTACATGGGAATCGAACTCCCTACCCTCGTGGTTATAGTTATATTCTTTCCCACAGCACCACGACAGCCTCAAATAATTTATGAAATAGAATAATATATATATCACTCGCTATAACAAAACATTTAGCATATTGCATACCTTATTTCCTTCTATAGTTTTAGGTGGTAAATCAACCTTCCATTCGAACCTTTTATCTTTATAAGGACAAAGATCTTCTGTACTTTTTTGCAAAATCAGTCCACAAAAATCATTTGGATGAGCTTCAGGAGTTTTTTGAATAATATATTTCAGTATTGGCTACAATAGATTTTTTTTTTCTGTTATTGTTTTGTACACAAATTTAACCTGCGGCATCACCACCTTGAAGCAATTCGTGGCACAAGGACACGAATTGTGACTGTAAACGCGACAGGTTGTGGGTTCAATCTTCACTTCTGGGAAAATGAAATATTTATTAAAATTTGTATTTCATTTTTTCGCTCTGATGTCGAGGCAAAGCGCGGCTTTGAGTTCCGAAACTCAATGTCTCCAGAATTCAGTGCAAAGTGAGAAACGGAGTATTAACATTTGGTTCCCTCTACCCACACTGCTGTCTGTAGAATTCACCGTGAAGAAATTTTGTATTATCATAATATTATAAAATAATTATACTTGCATAATTTAACTTTAATACTCCTTCACACACTCTGGGCATACCAGTACTAATACAGCATAATGTTATAACAGAACGAATTATATATTTATCTGGAACTCCTTTCGAAATAGCTGAGAAGAGTGCACCAAAAAGAGCACGACACACGTGACAGCGTATACCCTAAAATTGAGAATACAATATGAATTTTTAGACCGTAAGTCTGATGGTTGTGAGATCGATTTCCATTCTGAAGAATAATTATACGAGTATATAGCTTCACGTTGTATCCATAGCGGGGTAGTTGGAGAGTACGGAGCGCCAAACGCTGCGGTACGAATAGGAATTATTATATTTTGCTTATTTTCTTTTTCTCACTCTGGTATTAACAGTGTGGCGTTGAGTTTCGCCAGTCCGCCTTAATGTGTTAAAAAATTGACGAAAGTTACGAGTGGAATGTTTTACAAATATAAATTAAAAAATCTAAAAAAAAATGAAATAGACTACAAGATGCATATAAATAAACATGATATAAAATTCCAAATTCTGTGTTTACTCGAGAACAGGGAATAGCTCAAATAAAAAATTTTACTTAGTAATTTTTACTACCAAACAAAATATTTATACCTAAGAGCAAATTGAAATTAGATTACCATTCCAAAATTGTCGAATGAAATCTTTAGCTTATATAGCACGAGTGAACAAAGAACTCAGCACCTCACAATTTTTTGTCGGTGATAACGAAAACGAAGCATTGCCAAGTTCATTGCCAAGTAGATGTTCAAGAGAACAACATCAACTATGAACTTGGCTTTCATAACATATTTTTGATTTGATAGAATTCGAATTACTTCCTTTTCATTTTGATTTTCTTTTTGAAATTCCCAAATAGGATTAAAGTCCTGTAGTATATTTGAAATTTGTAGAAACTCGGTCGCTGATAAGCTGTCTGTCATGTGCTTATAAAAAAGCATGCCCAATCCATCTGCAAAATAAATAAACATTTTTTTTTTCAGTTTGACCTTCACCCCTTAAAGTTAGATAGACACTTCGTTCTCCACTTTTCCCCCGAATTCGAGCCACTACTAGTAGAGACGGAAAACATAACGCCGCACTTTGACTTGTTACTAGAGCAGGTAATGAAAATAATGCGTTAATAATAGTTCAAAATAATAAATAGAAAATCATATATTTTTTCAGCTTTACGTGTAATACCCATAATAGGAAAATTAGATTTTTAACTTTACATTATTTTACAAAATTTTACTTAGATCTAAGGTTAAGCGAATGTTTATATATGATATGAACTTAGTGTTAAGATACTTCGTTTCCCTTCGTTTCGTATGTAGTCAATTTTTGTTACCCACTTTCCACCCGTAACGCTTTGCCTTGTTACCAAAGCAAGGAATAAAAATATTAAATAATTCATTTCCTCGAATCGAACTTGCAATCTTTTGCGTTTACAGGTCACGACGGCCATAAAATCATAATGCACTTTATAAGACAAGCAGAAAAAATTTAATTACCCAATGTTTCCGCTTTATTACAGCCGACCGTTGTTAATATAGCAACGATTAAAAGAACACGGTACATTTCTATTGAATGTTATAAATCAACTAAAGTATTTTATCTAGACAACATTGATTGTATTAAATACGATGTTAATTATGTAATTCGATATGCTAACTATAAATTATTGTTTTGTTTTTTTTTACTATTTTTTAACTTTAGCATGATCGTTAGAGGGAACCTAATGTCTGTGTGTCCGGATCCAAGTGTCTTATACACTTGGATCCGTAATATATGCCTATTTTTTTAGATATTGCGTGTTCAGTGGCGCAACTCAACGCCGTAGATAGTCTTGCCACCGGAGCCAGGAAATGAAAATAATTAACTCCTCCGAGTGCAAGTGAGAGTCGACCGTCGCCGTCGTATTGCTGATACTTGATACCTGTCATGCCGTCGTTTTATTGATCTCAGGAACTCTATTCAAAAAAAAATTGTCTATATATCATAATGGGGATACATATACTTGTATCACTTTATTTACTTCAGTGTGATCCACTGTACCTAAAGTCAGAGTTACCACGTACATTAGTGTATCATGTGTCATATACAGTTTTAGTTTCATACACCATGAAAGTCGCAGTTAAAAGCTAGTTTATGATATTTTATATAGCATTACTAACTAGGCGAATAATAGGAGTTAAAATTACTTACCGTAAGATTTTTTTTAGCTTCACGCTATATGTACTCTGTGTTAAGACACTCTGTTACTATTAAGACACTTTCGTTCTCCATTTTCCGTCGAATTCTCAAGTATTAGGAATTGAATGGTGGAATTCAATGCCATATGTGAATAATGGACTATAAAAAAAGTTGCCACTATGCATTCTTTATCCACATAATATAAAAATTATAATTAAATTATTATTATTATATTATTATTATTGAGGCCGGTCGTGGCGCAGCGGCACGAGGTGTGACTGCAAAATCGACTGGTTGTGGGTTCGATCCCCACTCGAGGAGATGAAATATTTATTTAAATTTATATTTCCATTTCTTCGCTCTGGTGTCGAGGTTAAGCGCGGCGTTGAGTTCTGCCACTCAACACGCAATGCCTCCAGAATTCGGCAGAAAGTGGGGAACGGAGTGTCTTAACACTAGGTTCCCTCTGCCTACCCTGCTGTGTGCGGGATACAGCGTGAAGCTAATTTATAATTAAATTATTTTCTTGAGTTCCGCCACTCAACAAAAATTGAACTGTGCGAGAGGAACAGAGTGTAATAACATTAGGTTCCCTTAGCCGGCCCTGCTATACAACTGATACAATGATATATTTTTAGCTACAATGATATATCATATTTTTATTTAAATAAAAAATAATTCAACCCACGAACAATGTCTTGTAGCCGAAACAATGTCATCATTGAAATCGAATGTATATAAAACACAAATATGAAACAATAAAATCGAAATAAAATAAAATTATTCGTACTTTGGAATACAAAAAATAATTTATTAGATATATTGACTTTTATCAGTGGCCTCACCCACGTGGTCAAATGGAAATGGCTAAGAGTTATGAACATACATTAATTTGATTACATAGAAATGATAATTGTGATTTAATATAGCCTTCCTCGATAAATGGACTATTTAACATACTTTTTTTTACATTTGAATAAAAAATTTGAGGCTCTCGCGGCGCAGGGGCACTATCGTCCGACTGTAACGCCATGATTGTAGGTTCGATTCACATTTGGGGGAGTGAAATATTTTGTATTTTCACGTCTTCGGTCACCAGGCACATCGATTGGCCCTATATAGGGCCTAGGTTCGGCCTCGTATGAAGTACTGTTTTCATCTCTGGGCTGGTGCACCCCAGTATCAGCTTGAAGTATTTGATCACATTCAACGTAGAGCCATTCGCATCATTGGGGACCCAATGATCTGTGAAAGGCTTGACACTTTATCTTTGCGTAGAGACGTCTCCTCGCTGTACGTTCTCTACCGCATTTATCAAGGGGAGTATTCTGAAGAACTGTTTGACCTGTTACCTGCCACCAAATTTTCTAACCGCACAGTACGTCACTAGCTAAAATATCATCCACACCACCTGGCTACGTGGCAATCCACTACTATGCGGCTTCGTAGGAACTTCCTTCCACGCGCCACGGAAATGTGGAATGGCCTAACCGCGGTAGTGTTTCCAGGTCGATATGACAGGGGTACCTTCAAAAAGCGCGTCTATCGCCACCTTAAAGGCCGGCAACGCACCTGTAGCTCCTCTGGTGTTGCACGTGGTCGTAGGCGGCAGTAATCACTTACCATCAAGTGACCCGAACGCTCGTTTTCCTTGTCCTTTTCCATAAAAAAACCCTTTTCCTCAAAAAATCTTAATCTAAATTGAATGTAGCGCCTCTGCTCCTGGACATTCTCGAAGACGCTTGGGTTAAAATCCCGGTGCTTTCAAAGTTTGATACGTTTTCTAAAAAGTATAGATCATCATACAAAAAAATATTAACTGATTATATCCATGCACAATTTGTAAAACTGATCAATTTTTTTGACGCCAGTTAAAGTAGTAACTGTCAACACTACTAACTTTTTTATTAAATGAATCACAAAAACAATATTTTCAATACAAAAACTGAAATGATGTGAAAAGCATATATTTCTAACTATAGGACCAGTCCAACCTCTCAACGTTGTGAAAGCAATAAATCTGACCGCCATTTCAGACAACCTCTGCGGTAATTGAAATGAGGTACTGCTATTGTTGTCTTAAAGATGGAATATCTGTTTTATATATATATATATATATATATATATATATATATATATATATATATACGTCCATGTGATATACACATCTACTGACTGTAAACGAGACGGTAATTTTTCATCAGGGGGACTGAATTATTTCTGTTTTCTCTGGTAACAAGACGAAGTAGTGTGTAGAGTTCCGCTGATCAAAACGCAATGTTTCGGGAGTGGGGAACGGAGTGTCTAAGCACTAGGTTCTTCTGCCTACTCTGCTATATGTTCGAAATAGTGTGAAGCAAAGAAAAATGTTTACATTTCTTTTTGATCATAATGACGATGGTTGTGGTTTCGATACTCACTCGGGCTAGTTATATTAAAATTATTTCTATTATTTAAATAGCATTGTAATCAGCCCAGCTACTTATTGCACAATTTTTGAAATTAAAGTGGAAAACGGAGAACGGAGATTGTGCATACGTAGTTTTCTCCATTTACCCTGTTACGCGGTAAACAGAGGGATGTTATGAAAATAAAATAACCTACTATATTCACTACTTATTATTATTTACATTTCTCCACTATGGCAGATAAAGTGCAGTGTTGACTTTTCCGACACACAACACACAATATTTTGAAAATTGGAAGTAGAATGTGGGGAATGGAATGTCCTAGTACCTGGTTCGTTATACTTATTGTGCTATACGGAAAAAATGTGAAACTGCAGAAAAAATTAAACTCAGTAAATGAATTTAAACCAATAACCATCCCTCAGCCACTAATTTTTCACTGTAATTTCAAAGTTTTTATTTTCCATTATGAATATAGATTTTTTAGGGTGACTGTGTTGTGATATCCCTGTGATTTTGGGGCTCTGTAGCTCAAAGGAACTAAACGGTACCCTGTCTGACTGTCTGAAAACACCATTCTTCTGAATACTGCGAAGAGATATCAAAGTGAAATCGATATTACATCGAAAATATTATATAACCTAACACCGCACGTCGATTAACTAGACCAAAAATTAAAACATTTGTGTAATAAAATAAAAATAAATCAGCTGCACGCTGTATCCCGCACACAGCAATATAGGCAGAGGGAACCTAGTGTTACGACACTCCGTTTCCCACTTTCTGCCAAATTCTGGAGGCATTGCGTATTGAGTGGCAGAACTCAATGCTGCCGTTACCAGAGCGAAGAAATGGAAATATAAATTTAAGTAAATATTTCATCGCCTCGAGTAGGAATCGAACCCACAAACAGCCGATTTTACAGTCACACTTCGTGCTGCTGTGCCACGACTGGTCTCGAGTGACTTGTGTATAATATTAAAAAAAGACTTTATGGAAATCGAAGCTACTACTTAACGTTATCATTAAGTGAACTTATCTAATATAAAATTTGGCTGTATGTAGATT
Source organism: Heliconius hermathena (assembly GCA_013403705.1). NCBI lineage: Eukaryota > Metazoa > Arthropoda > Insecta > Lepidoptera > Nymphalidae > Heliconius > Heliconius hermathena. The sequence goes on from JAAIXJ010000262.1 coordinate 224,916, forward strand.
ATTTGGGAAGTGTATGAGAGCACTAATAGAAAATTTCGCGAAATTCCTACAAAACATTCGTACAATATAATCCACAAGAACGAAATCACAGTTTCGATATGATACAGAAAACCCTGTATGTAATGTTACCCTGTCGCAATCTCATTAATATGCAAAGCCGATCGATCGATGTTGTTAAGCAATTACTTAATAATTAACCATAGATTTTTTAACCATTAAATAACCATTAACCATTAAACATTTTGCGTATTAGATAGATTTTCTACGTATACTGTATAAATTATCCCTAATTTATTGAGACCATCATGGTGAAGGGACAAAAGTACGACTGAAAATATAGACGGTTGTTGGGGCTCGATTTTCGCTCGGAGGAATGAAATATTTATTATTTTAATTTTCCTCGCTCTGGTAGCAAAGCAAAACACGGCATTGATTTCTGCTACTTTTGATACTTTAACAAAAAGTGGAGAACAGCAGTATTTTTAGGAACGGAGTGTCTTAACACTAGGTCCCTATGTTCTCTCTGTCTATAAAAACTTTAAAAAAATCCTCCGAGCATTTAAAACTTCGTGTAGCCAAACAATGTCTTACGGCTTAACTATCCTCTCATACTAAAATAAATGTATAACAATATTTCAGTAAATAGGCTCATCAAGTACAATATGTAGAAGGACTGACATCTTAAGTACGGAATAAAGGTATAATCCATCAAAGTAACGTAAGCTTCAGGAAGATACAGTACGTAGTAAGTAAATATCGGCAGTTTTTGTAAACTTTATAAAGTGCATTTGCATTTTGAACTATAAAATACACATATAATTTTTAGTTTTAACGTATTATATATATGATAAAACTGTAAACGTGATGATTGTGAGTTCAATTTCAATCGTAAAATAATAATATTTCACATAACATTAACTAGCATATGTTAATTGCAATTCTCTTAAATAATGTACCGATATGATAGAGTTTTATTTCAAATGTATACAAATCGCCAAATCGAAGATATCATTATAATAAATAATAGCGTTATAACATAAATCATCCCCCAAACAAAAATTCGAACTGGCAATCAATCACATAAATCAATTTCCACAATATTAGATATCTCACCAACTTCCATATCCGCAGTCACTTACAAAGTGTTCGTTATACACTTCCCCTAATGTACGGGATACATATCGTATAAGTTTTAATAGCGCACCATTTGTATCATGTTGTTGGTGTTTATAGCATGAGTAACGGTTTTGAATGCCTCTAAGTTTTTAAGTTATTTTAGAGAATAATTAAGCCGAGCTATGTTTTATATGTAATTTTCTTTGTTTTTTACAGTAAATTGGTGGGAAAATGGAGAGATACAGTGTTAAGACATTGTTTTTTTTTCAAGGAAGACAGAATTCGGAGAATGGTGTTGTGGTGTAATGATGTCTTAATGGGAACGAAGTGTCTTAACAGTCGCGTCTTAATAGTAGGAAGTCAGATTCCCTCCGCCTACTCTGTTATGCGTGCGGGATACAGCGTGAAGCTGAAAAACAACATACGTATAACGTATAATACGTGTTAAATGGTGGTGTACAACACTGCACCCTTTTTAACCAGAGCAGGGAAATGGAAATTATTTCGTACGTAACATACATAATTATTTATTCTCTAAACACACTATGTCTCGAAACCGAACGGAAAGTGCAGAATTAAGTCTCTTTTGTTAATTTCTTATATTTAGCGATAATAATAAGTATGTAGCTCTGTTAATTTGCAATGGCAACACTGTACATTATGAACATTTAACTAATTTTAAGTGTTATAGTTAATGGCGGTATCTGATATATGTTTATTTGATTCCGCAACTGATTACGCATTGTCTTAAATAATGAATGGAAAATGAGGAACTGAGTATGTCATTCTAGGTTCCCTGTGGTTACCCTGTGACGGTATACGAGAAAAAAAGTTATCATCAATTATCGTCGTAAAAACACGTCAGATCTTATGTCGCCACGACGGTCGCTACTTGTGAAATATCTATTCATATATTCGTAAGTATATATATTTTTTAAATCATCTTGGTTTTACTACAAGAAAACCATTTTATCTTTATAAGATAACTTTAGGATGAACTCGTTGGGTGTCTGTAATTACTCCACTAAAGTTAATTGATGTAACTAAATTTTTGGTTTTAAAAACTTGTTTAAAGTTTTGTAAACTTAGTTCAGTTTTATGTTATTTTAATCATATTTATTTTTTTAAGTTTCATTTTTAGTTACATAATGTTCTATATGTATTTTAGGTCCTTGTAGTGCGGGGGTACAAGCGTACGCCTGTAAACGTGACGGTTGAAGATTCGATTCGAAATCTATACTAATATAATAGACCGAAAGACATTGTTTGTTTGTTTAAACGCTAAGATGTTCGGATCTACTGGTCCGATTCACTTTATTTTTGTTTTATATGAAAACTGCATTCTTCAGAAGTGCTATAAGTTATGTAACATTACGGTGTGAGTCTTAGTTAGCCTTAAATAACGAAATAACTATAATAAGGAACATCATAGAATTGCTTTAAAATTGCTTTAAGCGCGTGCGCTGCACATCTAGCTTATTATATGTCAGTACGTTGTATGACAAATATATTCAGTTTTATTAGATCTAAAATAAACTCCGGGACGCCATATCTATCACTTATAAATATCTCTTATAAATAAGTGACAATAAGGCATTTTGTGACAAAAAATATTTGAAAATTGTAAGGTGATATTTCATAGATTTTTATTTCACATGTATATTGAAACTTACTAGCGAAAGTATTTCATTATCAAGGAAATTTAATGAAGATAATCTTCGGCTTTTATAGCAAGTAATTTGGACGTATACTTTTCGAGAAAATGTAAAATTAAAATAATTCAACGCTCTGTTTACGGCCGCAAGCCTAGGCTTGCGTATCGCGGGGGGCGCCCTTGCCGCCGATGACGTCCTATCATACAGCCACGTAATGTTCATGATTGAATATATAAGAATATATTAAAAGTATTAGGCCAGTGAGGCCAGTCGTGGCGCAGTGGCACGAGGTGTGACTGCAAAATCGACTGGTTGTGGGTTCGATCCCCACTCGAGGAGATGAAATATTTACTTAAATTTATATTTCCATTTCTTCGCTCTGGTGTCGAGGTTAAGCGCGGCGTTGAGTTCTGCCACTCAACACGCAATGCCTCCAGAATTCGGCAGAAAGTGGGGAACGGAGTGTCTTAACACTAGGTTCCCTCTGCCTACCCTGCTGTGTGCGGGATACAGCGTGAAGCTGATTTTTAATTTTAATTTTATAAAAGTATTATAATAGGTGGCATGCGGGCGAAGCCGCGAGTGGGCCGCTAGTATTTAATATTTTCGTTTCCTGACTTAGTAACGAGGCTAAGCGCGGCTTTGAGTTCCGCCACTCAATGCCTCCCGAATGTGATGAAAAGTGGTTCCTGGCGTTAAATATATAAAACTATTATCATACATGCACTAAAGTACTATTGTATCTAAATAAAATATTTAAATTTGTTTTTTTCTAGCTTCACGCTTTTGAATGCATAGACACGGAGAGGTTGTCAAAAATCCTGTTTTCCATAACCCGCAATATTTTAGAGATAATGTGGTTCAAGTGGCGGAGCTTAATACCGCAATTTGTGTTACCTAAATGATAATAAAAAAATCACTCCTCTGAGTTTTCAAAGATGATGAAGATGATTTACTCAAAGTGTTTAGTTTTGATAAAAGAAAGGTCAAAAATGGACTAAATTTAATAGAGTAAGTATCCAAAATGTTCTTATATCTTACCTTTTGAGTATCAGTTGACTGTAAAATCAAATTCAGCTTTGAATTACATTTTACTTTTCTTTGGTACCCAATAGTGTTGAACGTCTAGACGCTAGTGATTGATGGAGTTTAGAATGATACTGTGTTTTATAATATTTTTAGATGAAATCTTTATTTCTCATTGAGTCTGGAATGTGTGGTAATAAATCTTCTATATCATTTTAATTTTTAGGAGGTTTTTTTAGCTTTACACAGTATCGCGCACGAAACAGGGTTGGTAAAGGGAACACTTCCCCACTTTACGCACAATTTTTGAGACATTGCAATTTACGAGATTAAGTAAGCGAAAATAATTAATTCTTCCCATTGTTTGTTCATAATAATTTATTTACTTACTGATTAATATATGTCGAGACGAGGATGAATTTTTACGAAACCAAAAATGAAAACCGACAATTAAAGAAAATACATTTACTTTTTTTAGCTTCACGCTGTATTCTGCACATAGCAGGTTATGGCTTTAACACTGGTAACCCAGTTTAAAGACTCTATCCCCATTAAGATACTTCCGTTGCCCACTTTTCGCCGAATGCTTGTGGCATTGCGTGTTGTGTTGTGGAACTTAACGCTGCGCTTTGCCTGGTTACCAGAGCGAGAAATTTTAAATATCAAATATTTCATTTCTTCTCGTGAAAATCGTATCAAAACTTGCATGTCAGTAACACGCCTGTACCCTTGTGCCACGTGGCACAAGTGGCCTCACATTTAGCATAATACATATTATACTAACTTTCACTTTTTGTTGTTTATGACACATGACATATTCTAAAGCCCGACGTCACTCCGCAAGTACAGTACAGGGTTGTATTGAAACGATTAACGACGATATATAGCTGTTAGTCTTTCTGGATAGATAGATAGATCTGTTAGATAGATCTAACAGTGAGCCAGTTCCTGAGGTGAACGAGATCAATCAAACAGACTCGTCAATAAAAATCAGTGACTCTTAAATAAAGAAAAATGAAACAATAAATCTTTTTACATTATTATATATTAGCTAATATAAAATACAATTAAGGAAATTAATGTAAAGAATAATGGGGTCATTATTAGACGTAACTAAAGAAATGTGGGAACTTCTCGCAGCTAATGATAATAGATCACTTATGAAGTATATTGTTCTAATAGTATTAGTTTGTACATCTGACTTGTATCTATAGCAAATGTTTTTTTAAGTTTAACTCTATATCTGGGAAGGCACCGGGAACCTAGTGTTTAGACATTCTGTTCGCTGCGTATCGTTTGTTAGTTTATGTTTTTTTTTGTTATTATAAATTTAATTTATAGAAGGAATGCAATGGTCGATAGAACACAGAATTTTATTTTACAAGTTACATGAGAAAAGGAACATTATTCTACAGATCAATATTTTATCGGCCGTGCGTTGTGGCGCAGCGGCTCAGCATCGGAGTATATATTCGATGAGTAAGAATTCGATTTCCACTAAAGAGAAAGAAATATTTTCATTTCTTCGCTCTGCTAACAAGACAAAGCGCAGTACTGAGTTCCACTACTCAACACGCACTATCACGAAAATTGAACAAGACGTGGGGAATGGAAGGTAGAACAATAAGATGTGCAGGACAAAGCATAAACTCAAAAAAAATACAATAAAATAGCTCACTACAAGATAGTATTATTCTCTCTTAAAACAAGTATAGTGCATAATTACTTCTTCCATAAATCATTTCTCTTAACGCCAGATGAGCATTCCAATTAACGAGAACCATCGATCAAATAGAATCGATACGTCTTATATATTACTCTTTTATACAAATGACTTACTTTAAAAATATCAATAAGCAAAAGTGTCCTTCTCTGCTATTCTTTTTTTACTCATAGAAGATATGGTGAAAATTACAGTTGCGATTTCGATATCCACTTAGAAGAACAAATTATGTTCATTTCCTTGCTCTGGTAACGAGAATTAGCGCGGTATTTAGTTCTACTACTAAACACGTAATGTCTTGAAAGTCATTCGGTTTCTGGGAAACGGGGTGACTTAAAACTGGGTTCCCTCTGTTTACCATGCTACATGCAGCATGAAGCTAAAATATATTGTTATGATTGAAAAAAAAAATCAAATCAGCTTCATGTTGTATCCCGTATATAGCGGGGTAGGCAGAGGGGAGCTAAGGTTAAGACACTGCGTTCACTACCTTCCGCCGAATTTCTCGAGGCATTGCAAGTTGAATGGCAGAACTCAACGCCGCCCAATTATCTCGACACCAGAGCAAAGAAATGAAAGTATTAAAAAATAATAATTCATTCCCCCGAGTGGTTTTGTTATATTTTATATAAAATTTCAATATTTTTATTGAAATTTTATAAACATATATACAAAACAATATAAATTACAAAATTTCAAATGCTTTGTTTTTTATCTTATATCTCCACAAGTCAACTTAGACGCAATTTCGTCGTCAAACGAGGCGACTTAAATTAAGACGTATATGTAAATGTGGTACGTGAGCGGGTCTTTAGTGACGAATACTATTGTCGCGGATGAAATATTTCTTTATATCCTGATGATACCAGGTTAACATTTTAGCTGTAAAGTTTGTTTATTTATTATATTAATGTATCGTCATGGTGATCAGTGGCATAGTGGGGCGGCTATTGGCTCGATGGTTATAGCTTCGATTTCCTAGGAATCAAAATCTAAATTAAAATAATTAAAACAGCTTCACGCTGTATCTCGCGCACAGCAGGTTAGGTAGAAGGTACCTAGTGTTAAGACATTTCGTTTCCCACTTTCTGCCAAATTCTGGAGACATTGCGTGTTCAGTGGCGGAACTCTTACGCCACGCTTTTGCCTTGTCACCAGAGCTAAGAAATAATAATATTAATTTAAATAAATATTGTAAATAATCAATAATCTCCTCAACTGAGGATCGAACCCACAACCAATCTTGTTTACAGTCACACTTTGTGCTCCTGCGCCACGACTGGCCTCGGAATCAACCAAAATCGAGGAATTAATTTCAAATTCAAATTTTAATTTCCTCGCTCTAGTACAGTAAAGCGCGGTTTGAGATACATCAAACGTCTAGTGTCAGAAAGTGAAGAACAGATTATATGATGATGAACAGATTATACCATGAAACAGAGCCAGAGAATCCTTAACACGTAAAACACTTTGTTCTATACTTTTTAACTAAATACTTCATTTCGAATTCATTGCGCGACGAGTAGCTATTCGATTTTCATTAGAGGGACTCAAATATTTCATATGTTCATTTGCGCTGGAAACGAGACAAAGTTCAGCGTTAATTTCCACCAACCATCTTCAGAATTCAGCGGAAAGTTTGAAACGAAAGTGCCTTAATGGGCACTGAGTGTCTTAACACAAGATTCCCTGCTATGCGCAGGATACAGTGTGAACCTAAAGAAAAGAAGAATTGTCATTATATGACTAGATGAGAGAATATTTTTTAACTAACCTTATTACTAAACTTCAATGTAAAATTTCATAAAATTAACTGTCACACCGTCAAATAAAACGGGGACTTTACCGCTAAAACAGCAACTCCCACGTTGTCACCTGACGCGATAGAACCGCAAAATAACCTGCCAAGCATATTTCCCGCTAACTACTATATGAAGGTAATTTCCGGTTAAGCTTAAAAGAATTATTTAGGTAACATTTGAGACCGTGGTGGGGCTGCGGCGCAACGTGACTGTAATAAACGCGAAGATTGTGTGTTCGATTCCTAATCGAGGACCTGAAATATTTGATATTTTTATATCTTCGCTGTGCAGGCAAAGTGCGGCGTTGATTTCTGCCACTCAACACGCAATGACCTAGAATTTGGCGGAAATTGGGGAACGGACTGCCTTAACCCTGGGTTTTCTCTGCCTACCTTGATGTGTGCGGAATACGTACAACGTGAAGGTAAAAAATAATAACATTTGAGACAGTCGTAGCGTAGAGGCGCAACATGTGACAATATAAACGCGAGGGTTGCGGTAAGATTCCCACTCGTGGGAATTAATAATTTTCATTTTCTTTCTTTGATAAGAAAACAAAGTGTAGTACGTTCGACACTCAACACGCAATATCTCGAAAATTTGGCGGAATGTGGAGAAAGTAGTGTAACAGTTTCATCTATACTCGTGTTGAAATCTGAATAGTTTGTTTGAAGCTGGTCTGGGTTAATCTCAAGAAGTAACGGTTCAATTTGCAAATTTATTTTTTGATTTATAGTCCATTTACCGAATATAGCTTTATATGTATGTAAACGAAGTGAGTTTATGATTGATAAATGTAAATAATGTTTGTAAAAGTGTGAACATATATTTATGTAATAAATCTCTTTTCAGAGCAACACAATTCTAGTTATAGTTTTACTGTTCACCCTTATATCCAAGGATAATTATAAAACACATTATAAAACAACATTTCTATAGCTGATTTCCAAGAATAATGGACAAATTACAGTTCGAATTCATGGTCAGGGCTAGTGAAGATGTGAAAACAAATATTATTTGTGTAACGTCAATTACCGATCTAAATGGCCGTACTTTTGGGTTCCCGGATAAATTACAACCCGTAAAATTACATGATGCAATACTACAGACACAAATCTTTCAAAAAGTGAAGGCTACATTACAAAAACGACACGACAAACGACAGGTGTGGATATCAGTGAGCCCAGAGACGAAAGCGGTTTATTGTGACGAAGATGGAAATATGCAGTTCATGGGATATCTTTTAGAAGAGAAAGAAACACAAAAAACTTCTACGGCAGGAATCTCTGAAGAATATCTAACAAGATTAATGGAAAGCTTCGCTGAAATGAAGACGGAATCATTAAAACCTTTTAATGTGGGGAAAATGGCAGAAAAAATTGTCATAGAAAAATTCAGCAGTAAGATTGCTAATGTGTCCCAATGGATGTCTATCTTTGAAGCGGAATGCGCACGTGTAGGCATAGAAGAAGATGTCAAAAAAATTGAAATTTTTAGATTGTTTTTGGATGAATCCTGTAAAGACTGGTATAGTTCGATGCTTATTAAATATACAATAAATTCAGAATGGGCAATGTGGAAACAAAACTTTAATGACACATATGCAGATAAGAGTTGGTCACCAGTCAGGTATGCAATGTTATTTAAATATAAACAGGGCTCATTACTCGAGTATGCATTAAAAAAAGAGAGACTGCTGTTAGGAATAAATAAGTCCATAGATAGACAGACTCTAATTGATCTGATTGCCACTGGATTACCAAATTTCATTGCAGATAAGATTGATAGGAATAGTTTAAAGGAAACTCAAGAACTATATAATAGTATAAGAAGCTTAGAGCACATGGTAAATAAAAAAACAATAGATAAAAAAATACCAGCTTCCGAAATTATCATTAAAGAGAAAACTGCGAGGTCTGTGGTTAGTCCGTGTAAAATTTGTGAAAAAGAAAATAAAGGTACACGTTATCACCCTGAATCCCAATGTTGGTTTAAAATAAAAAATAATGATAGAACAAGAAAGGATCAAATAAGGAGTATAAACAATTCAGAATTAGAGACAGAACTAAATGAAATTAATCCAAAAAACTAGTAGTGCCGCCATTAATAAAAATTAAATTACTAATAAATGACACTTTGGAAACATCAGGAATCTACGATTCCGGATCTAATGTGTCCTTAATAAATTCAAGGTTATTAGCTTTAAAAAAAATACATACTCATAATAAAAAAGCAGGTTTGAAAACAATTAATGGCGTAAAAAAATCTATAGGAATGGTAACTTTAAAACTAAAAATTTTTGAAATAGAGAAACAAGTTGATGTTTTTGTTATAGATGAAGAAAACTTTGACTATAATTTTCTAGTTGGATTAGATTGTATACAAAAATTTAAATTAACTCAAAATGACAATTTAGAAATCATACAAATTACCCGAAGCAATGAAAAGACAGACTACATAAAAAACAAAGAAAAACAACCTATGATCACAAAACAAATTCCTGGCAGCTCGGGTAGTGACATAGGGATAAATAAAAACGAAAAACAAGATATTATTCAAGAATATGAAATAAACTTTAACGAAAATATATTGGTCGACGATTTTGATATTTCGGTAAATCATTTAGATCATAAGAAAAGATCTGATATTGATCAATTGATATGCAAATATAATTCAATTTTTGCTAAAGACAAATATGATATAGGTACGGTAAAAGGTTACGAAGCACATATTGATCTCCTGATAGATAAGTATTGTAGTAAGAGACCATATAGATGCTCTATTGAAGATATGAAAGAAATTGAACATCAAGTATCAAAATTATTAGAAAATAATTTAATAGAGGAGTCCTATAGCCCTTTTGCTGCTCCGGTAACCTTAGCATTTAAAAAAGAAGAAGGAAGGAGATCACGGCTTTGTATAGACTTTCGAGAATTAAATAAAATTGTAGTTCCCCAATCGCAGCCTTTTCCTTTAATCGAAGATTTAATGGTCAAAACAAGGAAATGTAAATTTTTTTCAACATTTGATGTAAACTCAGCGTTCTGGTCCATACCAGTTAAGATTGAAGATAGACCAAAAACTGCATTTGTTACCCAGAATGCACACTATCAGTGGACATGTTTACCTTTTGGCCTAAAAACTGCACCCGCCATTTTTCAGAGAATTTTAAGTACGATCATAAGAAAGCACAAACTGTCAGATTTTACTGTCAATTACATTGACGATATTTTGGTATTTTCAGAAACATTTGAGAAACACATAGAGCACTTATCTTTGTTACTGGAAGCAATCTTAAAAGAAGGTTTTAAATTAAAATTCACCAAATGTCACTTTGCACAAGACTCTGTAAAATATCTAGGACACATAATAAAAAACAACACGGTGACTCCACTAAAAGATAATTTAATTGCTATAAAAGAATTTCCGATTCCAAAAACGCAAAAAAACGTTCGACAATTTTTGGGGAAAATTAATTTCTATGGAAAATATGTACCAAATATGTCAATAATTCTGGATCCATTACATAATTTATTAAGAAAAGGAGAAAAATTTGTTTGGTCTGATAAATGTCAAGAATCATTTGATACTATGAAAAAACTACTATGCTCTAAACCAATTCTAGCAATTTTTGATCCGGACCTACCAATACATATTTATACAGATGCCAGCATACAAGGCATAGCCGCGATCTTAAAACAAATTCAATCCAACGGTGATGAAAAACCTTGTGCATATTTTTCCAAAAAATTAAACAATTCCCAAAAACAGAAAAAAGCGATATATCTTGAGTGTCTGGCTGTAAAAGAAGCAGTTAAATACTGGCAACATTGGCTTATAGGAAAAACATTCACAGTTTTTACAGATCACAAACCCTTAGAAAACATGAATATAAAAGCCAGAACGGATGAAGAACTGGGAGATCTTACCTTTTATTTGTCGCAATTCAATTTTAAAATAACATATTCTCCGGGAAAATATAATGTAGAGGCTGATACTTTAAGCAGAAACCCAGTGTTAGAACCATGTGAAAATGAAGAAAGTTGTTTAAAAGTAGTTAATTTTGTAAAAATGGAAGACATACAGCAAGATCAAAATAATAACGAAGATATAAAACAGAATATAAAAAAACTTATCTTTAAAAATAACATATATTATAAAAAAACCAGAAAACATGAAAAGATTATACTAACCGAAGAGTTCAGTAAACATATTATAAAACAAGTTCATCACTACTACTGCCACTTAGGAAGACAACAAGTAGAAAACAAAATGAAACCCTTTTATCAAGCTAAACATTTATTAGATAACATAAAAAAAATATGCGAAAACTGTGACGTTTGTATAAAAAATAAATCGAGAGGAGCATACAAGTTTGGACTCATGTCTCATTTAGGACCCGCCACATATCCGTTCGAAATAGTGTCTATAGATACCATAGGTGGATTCGGTGGTGCACGTTCAACCAAAGTATATTTACATCTTCTAGTAGACCACTTTACTCGTTACGCCTATATTTTGACATCCAAAACTCAGAATGCAAACGATTTTATTAAACTAGTCCAAAAAGTAACACAAGATTATAAGATTGACTTGATTCTATCAGACCAATATCCGGGCATAAATTCAAAGGAATTTAAATATTTTTTAGAAAAGGAAGGTATATCTATAGTATTCACTGCAGTAAATGCACCATTTTCTAATGGACTAAACGAAAGGTTAAACCAAACATTGGTTAATAAAATTCGTTGTAAAATTAATGAAAGAAAAGATAAGATCGCTTGGACTACTATTGCTCACGAATGCACGGAAAGATACAACGAAACTGAACATAGTATAACAGGGTTCTCCCCAAAATATTTATTGCAAGGGAAAAATGTGGACATTCTACCAAATGAACTGAAACAAAATGAAATACAGAATCATCATCTAATACGAGACCGAAAAATTGCCTTAGAAAATAGTATAAAATCACATGAATATAACAAACAAAGATTTGATAAAAATAGAAGATATTGTGAATTAGAAGTCGGAGATTTCGTTTATGTTGAAAACGGAAATCGGATAAACCGGAAAAAACTGGATGAATTGAAAATTGGACCATATCAAATTGTAGAGAAAATATCCAATTCAATTTACAAAGTAAACACGGGTCACAAAAAGTTACAGTCAAATCTTTTCCATATTACAAAACTTATTCCAGTAATAATAGATGATTAACTATGGGGGGGGGGGGATGTAAACGAAGTGAGTAAATACTTCGTTCAGCTATGACATTGACGTCTCTTAAAAACAAGAAAGAATAATATATTTTATTATTTAATTTAATTAATACGAACTGGTGAAATAATAGCTTTAAATGTTGTTTCTCTTTTCAGGTGAGTTTATGATTGATAAATGTAAATAATGTTTGTAAAAGTGTGAACATATATTTATGTAATAAATCTCTTTTCAGAGCAACACAATTCTAGTTATAGTTTTACTGTTCACCCTTATATCCAAGGATAATTATAAAACACATTATATGTATACTGCACTTAGAATGTTTTGCTGTCATTTACAACTTTCAACTCTAAATTCCTAATTCCAAATCAAAAGATAAATTACAAGAATTTTTCAAAAAACACTTACAAGTTAGTTAAATGTATTGTACATTAAGTTGCATCTAAGCGGAACTAACTCAGCTTTACGAACTCGCTCGCTCGAATACGTGTACGTGAAACTATGTAATCTTTATAAGTATTATAAAAACTTAGAAGTGCTTTATTTTTAGGGTCATGTATCCCGTATATAGCAGAATAGAGTAAGGAAACCTAGTATTGTGACACTTCATTTTTCACTTTCCGCTCGAATTTGAGACGTTGCAGTCACACTTTGTCACCTTTTTTTGAGGCCAGTCGTGCCGCATGGACAATGCGGCACGACTGGCCTCAAAAAAAGGGTGACAACACTAGCATACAACATTTACACAAATTAGCACACCTCCTTGAGAGCTAAAATCGATGATCATACTCGAATAATATCTAATGTCACATATATACCTACATATATGTGAAACTGATAACCTCCTAATGTTAAGTCGGTTAAAAATATAATATATTCTACATTTTTTCTTTTATAGTTTGTACAAATACAAAATATACAGGGTTATATAAATATACAAAAAAAAAAAGAAATAAGTAATAAGGTAAAAATATATTAATACAGTTTATATCTGTTTATATTTTTAAATATTTGCATAAAAAGTGGCATTATTTGCTACTCTATGATGATCTCGTACAAGTTATTACGAACTTGAGTCCGAGTGGCTTCGGACGGACGTAAATATAAATTTTTTGGTTTATATTTTAACAATGTAAACAGTTATGATAAATAAATTGATGTTGTTTTCATATATTTTTTATTATAGTTTCATAAAAAAGAATCAAAATAATAAATAAATAAATTGAAGAGGAAATGTTACACATAATTATTTTCTTTCCTTCCGAATTTGAGACAGTTAAATGGTGTAACTCACCCCACCCCACACCACACACCACATATGGTCTATCAGTGTGGAAAAATATTTTATTACCTGAGTAAGGATCAAACTTTTGACCATCGTGATTGCAATAGGACACTGTCAGACTGCTCCAAAATGGCCTATTTTTTATCTTTACGCTGCATCTCACACATAGAAGGGTACTCAGAGGAAACCAGGGAACCTAATGTTAACACACTCCTTTTTCCTTTAAGATACTTTCGTTCCTCACTTTCCAGCGAATTTTCGAGGCCTTGCTAGTTGAACGGCGGAACTCAACGCTTCGCTTAGCCTCTTTACCAGAGCGATAAAATGAAAATATCAATACATTTTAAGTGGGTCGCATTTACAGTCGTTCGTTTATGCCCCTGCGCCACGACTGGCCTAAAAATTTTATTAGGACATAATAAATAAGTAAGCGACATTTTGTCTTTAGATAGCATCTATTTGGCTTGAAGATAGCATCTATTATAGTGTGTAAGGGAACACAAGAAGCGGTACAAGAAGATTTCTGTAAATTTTTATAAGAACGAAAAGAAACGGGATTTACAAGTTTTCGTCCAAAAACCACTCATACACCATATAAGCTTAAACTTTATCATCTCATATCTAATGAACATAAAAAATTTGCGGTGTCCAAAATATTACGTGACAATTACATAGAGATGGAGCGATACGGGTCAAAGGAGTCGTACACTGAAACCCCACACTCTAATGAGGGTTTTTACCCATATTAACTATTCAGGATATTATCAAAAGGCGGGGAAATATTTAGTTCCGCCACTCAACACGCAATGATTCGAGAATTCGGCGAAAAGTGCGAAACAGAAATGTAATAATGTGAACGGTGTGTCTTAACATAACGTTTCCAGGTTCTATCTGCCTACCCCGCTATAGTCCCGCACAGTGTGACGTTAAAAAAAAAGAAATAAACAAATATACAATATGAAAGAACAAAACAAACATCCGAAACCTAAATACTAAAACCTCAGGTTTATAGCCAAAATGCTTTAACGGAACACAACTGCTTTACTACGTACGCTTAAATTCTGAATTCATCAACTTGAAATGTGCTTCATCACTGGGAACCCGCGCAATTGTGTAAGTTTAACCTATTTGTGTGAATTAAGTACGTCTGTGTATTCATCGCTAGTCGCTACTATGAAATATGGGAAGAGTTGAGGGTGCGATAAGATTAACAGATAGAGTATAATAGAGATGAAATTGTAATAGTTTTTTTTTATTTCACGCTATATTTCGCTAATGGTATAAGTAGGTAGAGGGAACCTGGGAACCTGATGCTAAGAAACTTTGTTCTCCATTAAGACACTTTTGTTCCTAATGTAATTTCTGCTGAATTATTAAGACACAACATCGCGGTTTGACTCCTTAAAATATAAAAAAGGCACTCCCGGAAGTGTGAATTGAGAATTGTCACGATTACAGTCACACACTTGTGCACCTGCACCACCATTTACTATTTATAATCGTTATGGTCATTATTTGAGACTACTTGAACGTGAAATATAACTAAAGTAAAAAATAGTCGAACCTATAACCTAAACGAATTAAGTAACCACTGTGGTATTATACATCAGATATCTACACCCATGTTATTTTAAATAATGTAATACCCATAAGTACTCCCACGTCGCTACCCTTTCCCATTGAAAATAAGTTGAAATGTAATAGTATTGAATGGAACCATATCTTTAAGAGAGGAAGCACGATAATATCTTTAAAGCTTTTCTGCTAAGAACTTTGAAAAAATCTACTTATGTATGAAAGTGATATAAGATTTTATTTAAAAAAAAATGATACTATGGTGGGACAGCGGGTCAGTATCTCACAGTAAATTCGAACTGCAAACTTAAAACAACTTAATTATTATTTTCATTTCCGTGCTTTGGAAACAAGATAAAGCATGGTGTTGAGTTCTTGCTCAACCTGAAATGTCTTGAATGAGAGGAATTTGGTGAACCATTACCATTACGCTAAATATCACTCGAAAAATGCTTTTTTTCAGAGGGAGTCTAGCGTCAAAACACTCCGTTCACCATTTTCTGTCCAATTTTTCAGATCTTGAGCTTTAAGTGGCGGAACTCTCTTTCGCTGCCCTAGTATAAAATTATTAAACCCCCAAAGCTATTTGTATAACCGCAAAGCACATACTAAAATGATTACTTAGTTCTATGATTAAATTTAACTAAACTTTTCTCAGTTGAAATTGAGCGTTCAAATTTTCCACTTAACTGCATAATTTTATTGAGGAACAGAACATTTTCGAGTTTTACAGCACTTTGTTATTTTATGGCCAATTTATTAAAGCAGTTACAATATGTACTCTTATAGCGTTTGTTATTATAATGTACCGCAAAATTTGCGATTTTTTATATGCTACTATGAAAATACTTATATTGGTCAATATTGGAATTTCCTAGTAAATCTTAGTAGTTCACGTGAGTTGGTAAATTTGATGAATAAAATTAGGTAAGTCGTAATTAACTAAATTAGGTAGTAAGTGAGAATTGGTAAAAACTTTAAAGATTTTATTTAAGTCAATTTCAAATCTCAAGTTTAGTAGGAATGGCATAGGGAGCCTAACGTAATGACCGTCAACTGCTTGTTGAGATGTAAGTCTCAATACCGTACCTTGTTTATCACCACAGGGAAGAAAATATTTCTATCATGAGAATCGAATCCATAACATTGAATTATACTTATTAAGAAAACGTTTAAAAATTTGAACGTAGCGGGACTCGAACCCGCGCCTTCTTTTGTACGTTTTTAAATAAGTATTTTTCTTTCTTAAATGTAAATTAACACTTAAAAATGTTAAAATCATTGAATCAATTGCGTTTATCGTAACACACCGTTGCGTCACGACTGACTCAAATTTTCATTCATATTTCATTATATGGATAAAGGATGAAGCAAAAAGCGAGTAGGTTTTAGTATCGATTTTAATAAACACATACAATAGCACAATTAAACAGCGACACCAATTTCTATAACAATTATAGAAATATATAAACAAGATTCTACTATCTTTTCAAATGACTATCACAAGAAATTGGTTCTTAAAAATTCTATAGAAAGAGACGATTTTTTTAAGCACTTCAGTAAGTATTTTTCTTCTCAACGACAATAGATGTTTGACAAAAAGTCAATTAAGGGAGAGTATCTGAGCCTGTCGCTGTCAGTGGCAATGAATCTATTTGTACTTTTTGTTATTACACTTTGTATAGTCAACTTTTCACTTGAGGCCGGTCGTGGCGCAGCGGCACGAGGTGTGACTGCAAAATCGACTGGTTGTGGGTTCGATCCCCACTCGAGGAGATGAAATATTTACTTAAATTTATATTTCCATTTCTTCGCTCTGGTGTCGAGGTTAAGCGCGGCGTTGAGTTCTGCCACTCAACACGCAATGCCTCCAGAATTCGGCAGAAAGTGGGGAACGGAGTGTCTTAACACTAGGTTCCCTCTGCCTACCCTGCTGTGTGCGGGATACAGCGTGAAGCTGATTTTTTTTTTTAAATTTTCACTGTAAATACTGTAATTCACTACTACTCTCATTCAATAGACAGACCCACACGACTATTATCATCGGTGGCTCTTGTGGCGAAAAGTGTGGCGCTGAGTTCCACCACCCAACACACAATGCCGTTTAGCCACAGGAAACCGGAGGAAGGAGAGGAAAGAACATGATTAAGACACTACGCTTTCCAATTTCGATCCAATTTACGCGACATTGCGTGTTGAGTGATGGAACTCAACGCCATATCTTTATGTTCAAATAATACAAAATACAATAAATTGTAATAAATCTACATATTAATATAGCATTTATGCCATTCTTTAGAGATAAAACGATGTCACCGTAAATTAATCTAAGCACAACTAATTAATAATATTATAATCTGATTATGTCAAATAGTAAATTAACATAATAATTTCGATGCGCAATATAATTTAGTGTAGAAATCAAATTTAATATGTATTTTTTAGAGGCTGTCGTGGCACAGTGGCACAGTGACACAGACAGCATCTGACTGTGAGCATAGCAGTGTTCGATCTCCGTTTTCGGGGAACAAACACTGGTGATAGAAAAGTATGTTCCTTATGCCTTCTCTGCTTTGCGGTAAAAAGCATGACCCTGAAACTAAGAATATCTTTTATAAGTTGCAAGGTTAAGTTTTCTCTAGAACTTCTATTCTTTTCCACAAAATTGTCGACGTTGGATGTAGGGTGGCAGAACCCAACGCCGCGTCTTATACGATACATTACATTCATTTCAGATTAGTATAACGTCAGCTTGAATTAAAATTAAATTAAATTAAATTAGCTTCACGCTGTATCCCGCACACAGCAGGGTAGGCAGAGGGAACCTAGTGTTAAGACACTCCGTTCCCCACTTTCTGCCGAATTCTGGAGGCATTGCGTGTTGAGTGGCAGAACTCAACGCCGCGCTTAACCTCGACACCAGAGCGAAGAAATGGAAATATAAATTTAAGTAAATATTTCATCTCCTCGAGTGGGGATCGAACCCAGCTTGAATTAAATATATTATATTGTTTAAAAAATGTATTTATATAGTGTTGAGTGGCGGAACTCAACGCCGCGTTTTGCCTTGACATCGGAGCCAAAAAATTAAAGTATAAATTTAAATAAATATTTATTTATTATATATATTACTATTATATATATAAATTTATTATATATCATATTTCCTCGAGTGGGAATCGAACCCACAACCAGCGTTATAGTCACATTTACACGCGTTTACAGTCACACTTTATGCCCTTACGTCACGACTCGCCTCAAATATTATATTGCTTAAGTGCCACTATAACTTCGTCCGGTTGAACAAAAGTGATATTGTCCTTCTTGATTGATACTAATATGTCACATCTCTCATAGAGACCCACTGAAGTTCATTGTGGTTAATGTAACGAATAAATTGTCCTTTATTAAGGTCGAAAGTATGTTAATATATTATATTAGTTCTACGTAGAGGTCTGACTCGTCTGTAAATAAGAGAGTTGTGGGTTCGAGTTCGTCTTGAAGCTATACGTTTGTGCCACTCTGCCTCGACAGCCTCAGTCTCTCGTTTTCAAAAACATATATAGGCATGTTTTTCTAAAGTGTAGAATAATAATTTAAGTTTTCGTTATATATGTAACTAAAAGTTTTAAAAGCTTCCTATTTTAAAACCTTCAACATAACGACAACTCGCAATTTTAGCTAAATAACCACTAAATACTGTATATTTGACCGAACTACATGACCCGTTTTACGATCGTGTTTGTGTAGCGTCTAAGGATATTAAATTTGAGTCACAGAAACTTATTTAGGTATATTGTTTTTTAATAGACATATGAGGCGGTGACAGCAAATGTGATGGTTGTGGGTTTGATTTCCACGCGGCAGAATATTTTTTTCAATATTTTCATTTCCTCTCTCTGATAAGGCAGCGGTGTTTGAACCCACACCTCTTGAAGACCGTCCAAGCGCTCTGACCAACTAAGACTTACGTTCTCATCGGGCTACGTCGAAATTTTTATATGCTTGTTAGAACTTATT
This sequence comes from Heliconius hermathena, assembly GCA_013403705.1. Taxonomy (NCBI): domain Eukaryota; kingdom Metazoa; phylum Arthropoda; class Insecta; order Lepidoptera; family Nymphalidae; genus Heliconius; species Heliconius hermathena. The sequence goes on from JAAIXJ010000262.1 coordinate 244,341, forward strand.
TTTGTTGATAGCATCTCTGTAGGGAGATTTTTACAAATTTCCGGTACCCAAAGATAATTACTAAGAAATATTTTTTTTCCTAAGTGTGGAATAAGACTTTAAAAATTTAAAATATTTATGGAAGTCAATTTGCTAACAAAATAGGAATCGAACTCTCAACCATCACACACTGTTCCAGGGTCTCAATTTTCGACACTGTCCCTATGCGCCGTGATGATTTTCATTTAAATTGTAACTTTTAGGGTTATAGTATCATTATCCGTCTGTCTACGTAGGTCTTCCTTAGGCTTCCTTAGAGCATAGAAAAAATCAACAAATCGAGTCAACGCAAAGAAAGGACACGTGCACATTCTTAATGCGTTGCATATAGAGTACTTTCCGTGAACTTACAGGTATGAAATTTAGCACGAAGTGAAGTGAACTTACAATACAAGTACAAGAAAAAATACAAAGGAAGAAAATTTATAGGTATTTTATACAAAAAAAACATTACAAAGTTATATGTGTAGTTCATTACATACAAAATGAGTGCAAACACCCGCAACTTAATCCGACTCGTACTTAAATGTTTATTCTTTTCTTATTTTATACCAAAAAAGTAATGTCATTTTCGATGTATTTTACATTCTTACTTATTTAAAAAACGTATAAAAATTTGAACGCAGCGGGACTCGAACCCGCGCCTCCTGGAAACCGACCAGGCGCTCTGACCACTAAGTCATGCGTTCTCGCCAAGCTGCGTCGAAATTTTTATACGCTTGTTACAACTTATTTATGTTGTTAGTATCTCTGTAGGGAGATTTTTACAAATTTCCGCTACCCAAAGATAATTACTAAGAATTATCGTTTGGCAAGAGAGAATACTATTTTTTAAATATTTTTTAGACATCTTTCCTAAGTGTGGAATAACACTTTAAAAATGTCTAAAAAATATTTTACATTCTTCTTCAGCTCAAATTAAAATCCACACCCTTCTAATAGAAGTCAACAGCACTTTATTATAAAAAGAAAAAAAATCTCATTATATTCATAAACATTCTGAGGTAATCTTGGTTACATTATGAGTTCATATTTCCTCTCTGAGAGCGAGAGGAGTGTCGTTAGAGAAGATACGTCACAAATATCATTTAAATTATGGGGAGGTTCATTTTGTGTTTTGGTTTATTTGTTACGGACTATGTGTGGAGGTAATCAGTTCGATTTGTGTTGCAATATCTATTAGTATATAAATGTAAATATCTTATTTTTTAGATCTCTTAATATTTCCCTCCATTTCCCGTGTATATAAATTATAACTTTTATAGGTTTATGTACGTAGAACGAATGAGTGATGAAAGAATGGCAAAAAAGATTTATGATGGAAAAGTGAGCGTTAAGAGAGGTAGAGGGAGACCTTCGATACACAGTATTAAAGATACTGGAGGAAAGTCACCTAACATGCATGAGGACCCGAAGAGTAAGAAGAGGTTGATGACAGTGGATGAGACGAAAAAGATATGCAGAGACCGTAGTGTTTGGCGCTCCGTTTTCTCTGACTACCCCGGGAATCGAACCCAATTTCATTTCTGCCCTGGCTCCACGACGACATTTATGGACATGTAAATAATTAATATTATTCACACTCTCTACACATTTAGACACTCTAAAACTCTACATTTAATAATGTAGAGTTTTAGAGTATCTATCTTTATATCTTGAAGTTATTGTGGGTGTGGTTTTTTTTATTATTATTATTCATTAATTTGTTTCACGTCGTATCGCGCATATAACGGTCATCGGAGGAAACCTAGAAGACCCTTTGTTTCCCACTTTCTACCCAATTTCCTAAATACGGCGTGTTGAGAAGCGAAATCTAACACCGGGTTTTGTCTTGTTGTCAGGGCGAGGAAATGAAAATAATCCACTCCGCCGAGTGGTAATCGAACCCGTCATCCTCGTAGTCAGACCTTTTGATATTTGATCAAAGTGTTAATTATCTTCTGTTTTGCTATTAGACAGAAAGTACTTAAAACTTTTATTTGACTGAGTTTGTCTCACATGTGTATTTAAACATGACCGTTTTTTTCGTTCTTGACTCTTATAGATTTTTTTATCAGTATAATTATTCAACGTTGAAGCCGTCGTGGTGCAGTGTGCCCAAAAATGTGACTATATGTGTTTATACTGACGTGTGATGGTTGTGGGTTCGATCCCCGTTTGGGGGAATGAATTATTACTTATTAATGTTTTCATTTTTTCGCTCTGGTAACAAGGCAAAGCGCGGCGTTGAGTTCTGCAACATAACACGTAATGATTCAAAAATTCAGCGAAAAGTGAGAAATGGAGTATCTTAACAATAGGTCCTCTCTGCCTACTCTGCTATGTGAGGGATATAGCGTGAAGCTAAAATCAAAATGAAAGAAATATCACAATATGTCGAAGTTAAGTATAAATTGGAGGACAGAGTGTCAAGACACTCAGACTTTCTCTATCTTTAATATTATGTCGCAAAAAAGTATTTTATTTTTTAACTACAGACACACCAAGGTACTGGAGTCCATCATCTGATATGTAGTATCCTTAATGATGATGACATTAGGATCCAATTTTATCTAAAATAAAAGATTAATTTTCTTTTTTCTTATTTTTATGGAAAAGGACAAGGCAAACGAGCGTTCGGGTCACCTGATGGTAAGTGATTACCGCCACCCACGACCCCGTCCAACACCAGAGGAGCTACAGGTGCGTTGCCGGCCTTTAAAGCGGAGATAGACGCGCTTTTTGAAGGTACCCATGTCATATCGACCTGAAAACACTGCCGCCAGTAGGCCATTCCACAGTTCCGTGGCGCGTGGAAGGAAGTTCCTACGAAACCGCACAGTAGTGGCCACGTATTGAGGTGGTGTGGATGATATTTTAGTTTATGGCATACTGTGCGGTTAGAAAATTCAACGGCAGGTAACAGGTCAAACAGTTCTTCAGAACACTCCCCATCATAAATGCGGTAGAGAACGCACAGCGAGGAGACGTCTCTACGCAAAGCTAATGTATCAAGCCTTTCACAGATTATTGGGTCCCCAATGATTCGAATGGCTTTACATTGTATGCGATCAAATGGTTCAAGCTGATACTGGGGTGCACTAGCCCAGAGTTGAGAACAGTACTCCATATGAGGCCGAACCTGGGCCCTATATAGGGCCAAACGGTGTTTTGGCGTGAAGTATCGTCTCGCTCTGTTGATGACCCCCAGTTTCTTTGAGGCCAACTTGACCTTGCTTTCCAAATGATCGCGATACTGGCAGTCACTCGAAACATTAAGGCTCAATATACTGATACTGGACGCGGCTGTAAGGGAAATGTTTTGAAGGACTGGCGATACGATAAATGGGATTTTTTTGCGGTTAACGCGCAAACTTGTGTCTTCAGGGGGTTAAATGGAACTAAGTTCCTGTCATCCCATGAGGAGACATTGTCGAAGGATGCCTCAACAGAAGACGCAAGTTTATTTCGGCACTGTTCAGCGTTTTCCCGAGAAAGATTTGCTCGGCCGGAGTAAACAGCGTCCACCGTGCTATCATCTGCATAGCAATGAATAAGAGAATAGAATCTTAGAATCCTCTAACATGTCATTGATATGCAGAAGAAACAGCGTAGGGGACAGCACACAGCCTTGGGGAACGCCAACATTCACGGGCATATGTTTAGAGCAAAAACCCTCGACATGATTATTTTGTATCTGTTGTTAACCATTTTATGTATATCGTATAATAAACGTATTTCATTTCCAAACAGACATGTCCAAACAAGTTAATTGTAGTCAGTAAAAAAGAAATTCGGTTGCAACATATCCCGATACATCGATCACGCGGACAGCGAGACCGACACGCGACGTAAAATAGCTTTAACACATCAATTGTGTTTTAAATGTAAACTTATTCTTCTATCTATCTATATATTAATATTGAGAAAATAATACTGAGACTTTTCGATCTTGATTTCATATATATATATATATATATATATATATATATATATATATATATATAATATGAAGCCAGTGGTGTCGAAGCAACACATAGTGTGACTATCAACGTGACAGGTTGTGAGTTCGATTCCTACTCGAGGAAATCAAATATTTAATTAAAAATTCCTCCAAAACATGGCGGATAAATGATCAACGGAATGTATTAAAACTAGGTTCCCGCGAGCAGGGATGCTCTGTGCAAGATACAGCGTTAAGGTGAAAAAAAAAGTATATAGATAAAAGTTTGAAATTATATTATTTATATATGAATTTCTATACAAAAAATATATGTAATGAATACGCAAAATTCTCTAGTTTAGTTGGTCAATGTGTGGTTAATAGTTGCTTCTAAACCGAGCACTCCGCTAATGCAAGCCTGTCTCGGTTCTATATTATTCATAGTCTAACTAATTTCGAACTTTGCAAATACATAGTGTATTTCGTTAGAAACTTAAGAGTTTAAAGACTAATTCCCTCAAATGGATGTTGAATCCACTAACTTTTGGTTTTGTATTTATATCGAGGTTCATATTTAAGAATACGTGTAAGATTATTCTTTCGCTCAAATTCCGCCACTCAACATGCAATATAACGAAAATTGGGCTGTGCGTGGGGAACTAACTCTAAATGTCTTAATACCAGGTTCCCTCAACTTATACCGCTACATGCGAGACATAGCGTGTATAACAGTATGTACCTTGGATATAAGTTAAAAATAAATAAATAAATAAAATAAAATATGCATGGCAATACACATAAATAACATAGTTAAATATGAATAATACACACTATATATTTTTAATACCAAATTAATCGAGGCGAGTTCGTCTATTGTCGTCCCGAGTGTCGCGACCGTCGTTACGTCTATATAGGTGGGTGCAGAACTCGGAAGGCAGCGGTCGAGACGAACTCTTAAGTACTACAGTACTAATAAATATGATGCACATAAAGACTCGTACCAAGTATATTATAAATATAATATAATAATTCGAAGCCTATGATGGCACGATCTTTTAGGATCGAATTTCTTATAAAGGCAATATATGTGTAGGGGCGACACATATTGTGGATCCAAGTGATCTTTGACCAATATTATGATATTGAATGTTGCTTGACGTCGCGGAAGCTGACGTGATGGGCTTATGCGAACTGTTATAGCGACATTAACTATGTCGTGGCTGATGCCGTCTCGCAGTACGCTCGCGATACGTAAGCTATGCTTGTATGGCGTTGGTCATTGACATATTATATACCACTTCTACGACTTGGTATACGACTAGTAGGTGTGTGGTGCTATTTTATGTCCCAGCTCCGGTGTATGTAGTAGTGTCCGCCTGTCTCGTACGGGTGTGTGGTGCTATTTTATGTCCTGGAACTCTGGTGTATGTAGTAGTGTCCGCCTACGGTTCGAGACACGACTGTGGGGTGTGTGCCGTGCGTTTATTTAACATATCGGCCGCCTAGCGGTAGTGCGTTCGTTCCAACGACTTATATTGATCTCACAAATCAATCAACATCACGAATCACCATTCTAATACAATCTTAATATAAACAAGCGTAACAAGTACCTTCGGAAAGATCACACACAAACGTCCCGGAGAGTTCAATAAGACTGTTGCAGCCGCAGTCGGGTAGGAATTTACGGTGTAGGGTGGGGCGGTGCCCGTACTCTTTCTTCCTTTAATTATAACTAGTTCACAATTATAGTGGAGAGGAAGATAGGACGCGCTCTTGGCTTTTCTTCGGACGAGCTTCGAGTTATGACAATTTCATATTGTCCAGTTTCCAGTTATCTAAAAAACTGACACAAGAACAACTTCTGGTGGCAAATATTATATCTTATTAAAGCGATACCGTCTAATGGCATAATATGGAATTCTTAATACTGTTACCTCTGAATCTCTAAAAGATTTTGGGTTCTTCACGATCACAACTATAAACGGTTCTAACCACTAGACACATCACGAGCCAAGGCATTATTATATTAAATAATATATTCAAAGGTGTTTGAGATATCAGTTACACGTGCTACACTGGAATGGTATGGAACGTAAAAGAAAATTTCACAGTATCACACACAATATTTGTTATATCCAAGAACACAATAACGCAGTGATTGGATTACATATTGACAACATTTTTTTCTCGATACAAAAGTAATATTTGGACGTGCGAAAAATACGAGTGTCCCTCGACGGTTCAGTATGTATTGGATATATAGTATAAGGGAGAGAGTGCCTGCGTTTTGTATTTTTTTTATTTAACGAAAAAATAAAAAAACTGACGACATATACGCAGTTGTGGAATTTCAATAAAAAATGCAATAAATCATGTTTTTTTTATTTTCAAAGATATATTTTTTGGAAATTTCTAATTTTACAAGAATTGTTAATTATATTTAAGGCCTGTCAAACACCAGCTTTCTTTTGCTATGCCCTGCTATTCAACACAATGCCTAAAGCTGAAAAATGTATATAAAAAGAAAATAAATATTCTTCCGAATAATAGAACTCACAAAATGAGAAAGTTTATTTAAATGTAAAAGAGTATTTTTTGTACCAAAATCATACACTATTTCGTTTAACGGAAAAATCAGTCACTAAAACTCTTTTCCTAAATCATTTATATATGTCGCATGTCGTAACGTTACATGTCAGTTAGTAGTTCTCGTAGGTTTTAATGGGTAAACAACGGATCAAGGTTCCGTATGGATTTGATGATTTTAAATTAGATTAAATACAATTTATAAAATTTAAATACTTAAATACATAATTTTAATACAATTAAAATTAGGAAAAAAATAAATTTAGAAAAAAAGCTGCATACATCGACATGAACAGCAGCATCATTTGATTGCGTTAATTAGAAGTTAATTTTTTCCAGGTACTGTAGAAAATACTCAGTGTATTTGAAATTAACTTTACATTCATAAATGCTAAATTAACTTAACATACTTTTTACGTGTTCTTCCTCCAGTATCTTTGATACTGTGTTTTCGAAGGCCACTCGGGTTTCCACCTACCTCTCTTACCGCTCACTCTTTCATTATAAATGTGTTTTGCCATTCTTGCACCACGTATTCGTTCGACGAGTCCAAATAAGCCGAGCACGTTCTTCTTCATTCTCACCGTGATTCTCGTTAGTATCTGTCATTTTGGGTATCTCTTCATTGCGGATTCGAGCAGTTAAGCTGACTCCGCATATCCTACGAAGAGATGGCATCTCTACTGCATTCATCTTTCTTTCTTCTTTAATATCGAAGTTTGTATTTGAAATTAATTTCAAATAAAAATTAAATGAAATCAGCTTCATGCTGTATCCAGCATGCAGAATGGTAGGCAGAGGAAACCGTTAAGACACTCCGTTAGCCACTTTCCGCCGAACTTTTCGAGTAATTGTGTGAGGAATAGCCGAACTCAACGCCGGGATTTTTGCCTAGATGCCAGAGCGAAGAAATGGAACTATCAAAAAATAATAATTAATTCTCTCGAGTTGGAGATCGAACCCACAATCGTCGCAGTACAGTCTTATCCTTGTGCCCTTGCACCGCGAAGACAATATTTACCAAGAGTACAGAAGATAAAAATGGATGTCCTGTAGAAAGTGCCACAAAGATCACGTAAACAAAATAACGGAATACAACCAAGTTATTGATATAATAAAAGTAAAAAAGAAACCTTAATTAAATTGCCGCTACCTGAACACAATGGTATCGATTTGGTGATACAATCTCCCACAAAAATACACGCTATTAAGAGAATTGTGTAATTTCCTGTTCTGTAATTTCGCTGTCCTGAAAAATGTTTATACGATAAATTTAATTTTCAATATGTTTTTGTGAATGAAAATCGAAATATTTATTTTGGTGGCTCTTTGAAATTAAAACTGGTAAATTTTTAATTTAATCCACTCTGTAAAATTAAAATTTTATATGCTCAAATGATAACAACTATGATAAATATATGTAGAAAATTCGGCGGAAAGTGGAGTTTTAGCACTAGGTTCCTTCTCCCTACCTTGCTAATTGCATCATATAGCTTGAAACTGAAAAAAAAGATATGTAAGACACATGTCACATTCAGAGATATCACTGGAGAGACTGAGGTGGCATCCGTCTGTCAGTTGACATAATTATTATATCAATTCACCCCATCCTCCTTCTTAATGTACAGCGTCCTGATAATGTGAAATGTATATTAGCTTTAGTTTTTAGTCCTTTTATTAAAATGTTGGCAAAGTTTATTGTAGATAATGACATTAAGTTATAGTTGGTAAGATATCATTGTATACTTATTTTCAATACAGTTTTTTTTTAGTTATTTATTTTCATTTGTATATTACTAATATAGCGTTCGTTTGTTTGTTTGTTTTAGTGTTTGATCCAGTCCATCCTCTACTATATCTATATCAGTTCACAATATCCTTCCAAATTTACTGCTTCATATCATTCGTGTTTTTTCTACTATACGTGGCACTGGCAGATTATTTAGCGCCTGTCATCGCAAAATCAGGCCGTTAAATAAAAAAAAAACCATCCCAGGTGACTCGTGACCACAGACTGTTGGAAATACTAAGCATATGCGAATCCGGTTAAAGAGTTTCTTTTAAAATATGTAATAATCAAAGATCTTGTTTTCTTGGTAACTCTAACCACGGGAATATTGAAACAATTACCGTAATATAAAAAAATCAAATTAAATCAGCTTTACGCATATATCCTGCACACAGCAGGATAGGCGAAGGAAACTCAGAGTTAAGACACTCCGTTCGCTACATTATATTACTGATATCAAGATTCTACTGTAACTATTTCTTAAATAATTTTTGAGTTTTAAGATATTTTGTTCTCAAATTTCCATATTTATTTTAGGGGTCGGAACGCCGCGGTGTCTTGAAAAAAATTGCTTTTACAGGAAGAATCGGGGTCACATACGTTGAGTATAAGATAATATGAATGTGAGTGTTATAAGGATCCATTGTGGGGTCTAATAGGCCAACGTATGATTGTTAACGTATAGATTGGAGGACGAAGTGTCTTAAAAATATATTTCATCTATATAACCTGCTATGAGGAAAGTTACTATTATTTTTTTTATCGAATCATAGGTAGGTACGTCTATCCAATAAGTTTTATATTAAACTCTTTAACCAGATTATTCACGTATATTTAATAACACAATAGTACATTTTAAAAATGGAGTTTTTTTATGGAAAAGACAAGGCAAACGAGCGTTCAGGTCACCTGATGGTAAGTGATCACCGCCGCCCACGACCCCGTGCAACACCAGAGGAGCTACAGATGCGTTGCCTGCCTTTAAGGTGGGTTGGGCGCCGGAGCCCGGCATTACCTGATACGAAACGCAGTAGCATAAAGCCACTACTTCACGCCGGTTTTAAATGCCGGGGGTGGTAATGATCCGGTCGAGTCTGCCCATGCGTGTTGCCATTGCTGGCGACGTGACTCTACCACACGTACTTTAGTCGGCTCTTACGACACCACCAGCACCAGGATGATCCTATTCTAGGCCGTGTGATCACACGGCACAAAACGGCGTTATAAACACTTTGCAGTAGTCCGTGGTTACAACTGGTAATATAATATTTAACGAACGAAATATATAATCTCTATATATAAAAAACAGTAAAAATATTTTGTCTCTACATTTAGTATTATAACTTTTACTGAAATGGATAGAGGGACGCTTAAAAAGAATAATAGAAAGCAAAAATATATTTTTCTTAATTTCCTGTCCGTCTATCTGTATGTATGGTCACGCTAATCCCCGAAAGTACTGAACCGATTCTGTTTATTAAATGAATAATCATGCAGTTCAAGCGGGCGAAGCCGCAGCCGGGCCGCTAGTATTCAATAAATGTAATTAATTCGGTTAAAGACTTATATACAAAATGTGTAATAATCACGAAAATCAAATATGTTATTAGTACAATAAATAAAACTTTAAATTTTCATTAGAGGTTAGTATAAACTTTATGACTTACAGTTAAATTTAATTGAATATAGTGTCAGTTTATAAAATGAAGCTCCAGTCTTTGTTAAGAGTTTACAAGTATATTATATTAGTTGCACTTTAGCATCTGCCGGTGCAAAGTTTAAGCATATTTCATACACTTTGGTCTAGCTTTTAGTGAAACTTCAGTTTGTTTTTCAAAGTGAACTGTTGTTTTGCATTTAAGTGTATAAGTTTTGTGAAAAAGATAATAGTCGTCGTCAGCCGCAACTTTGTGTATTGACTTTAAGACGTTAAAGGGATTTACCGTTTATTTTGTTGGAATTTCGATTTATATATGTTTGAGGTTAGTCGTGGCGCAGGGGAAATCCGCACTCGAGGAAATGAAATATTTATTTAAATTTATAATTCCATATCTTCGTTCTGGTGTATAGGCAAGGCGGGGCTTGAGTTCCGCCACTCAATACACAATACCTCCAGAATTTGGCGGGAACGCAGTGTCTTAACACTAGGTTCCTTCTGCCTCATCTGCACAGCAGGATTGCTATGTGCGGGATACAGCGTGAAGCTGATTTTTTTTGACATATGGTTATTTTGATGTCAAATAATAGGTGATTGTATAAGTTTTTTATGCGCAATGTGGCGTTAAGTTACGGAAGACTCTATCTAAACTTTGTGATCTTTTTTCAATATGAGCTTTAATGTAATAATTGTAAATAAAAATATCTACATTTTTTAAATTAATTCTGAAAAGAAAATTTGTGGAAAACTGTGTAAGTCATCTTGTTGACATTTTTTTTCTCTACAATATCCTGTTAAAATAGGAAAAAAAATACATTTTGTGTATCTTTCTCCATTCTATTGTTATGCAAAAGTCAAAAATAACATATTGTAGGTGTAAATCGTGGGTTCAAGTCCCGCGTTTAAATTTTTTTTCTGTGTTTCTAAAAAGTTAATTTTTCATAAAATTTCAGTAGATAATACTAAATAAATTTAAAAAAACAATCTCTAGAAAGTTAAATTAAAATGTGGAATTTTTGTTAAGGTGCGTCGATATTCGTCAAGAATTGATTTAATATTACAAAAGGACTGGTTAAGATTCTATTTGATAAAAAATTTGCTGCTTAACGCTCGTCTTGGCGCCGGGGAACAAGCGACTGTAAACGAGAAAGGTCGAGTTAGATTCCCTTTCGAAGAAAATTAAATATGTAATATTTTTATTTCTTCCCTTTGTTTACGGCGTTGAATTCCGCCACTCAACACACAATACCTCCGAAATTCAGCAGAAAATGAGGAATGGAATCTTAATTGAAACGTAGAGTGTAAACACTAGGTTCCCAGGTTCCCTTTGCTTGTGTAGGCACACATAGCAGGGTTGCTAAGTGCGGGGTACAGCGTGAACCTAAACACTTCACACTTCGAGTTGATCGTGAAGGAGTGAAAGCGTGATATTGAGTAAGCCACTCTTCACACAATGTCTTGAATCTGTGGCGAACGGAATCTCTTGTAAAGTACGCTGTTAAAATGATATTTCTCGTCAAAAATGTTTAAATTAAATTGAATCAAATTAAATCAGCTTCAAGCTGTATCTCGCCCACTGCAGGGTAGGCAGAGATAACCTAGTGTTAAGACACTCCGTTCCCCACTTTCTGCCGAATTCTGGAGGGATTGCGTGATGAGTGGCAGAACTCAACGCCGCACTTAACCTCGACACCAGAGCGAAGAAATGGAAATATAAATTTAAGTAAATATTCATCTCCTCGAGTGGGGATCGAACCCACAACCAGTCGGTTTTACAGTCGGGTTTACCTTGTGCCGCTGCGCCACGATTGGCTTTTGAAAATGTTTAAGCGAATTTGTAATTTCCACCTGATATCGTAATTGCAATCTTAAGGAAAACGTTCTGTAGAGTACGAGTGCTTGGACTCTTCTTATGGAACATTTAAGTGGAACAATTTAGACCTTTACAATTCCAAGTACATTTTAATTTGTTGTAATCAAATATAAAAAAATAAATTAAAGCTGTAAACGAGACGGTTGTGCGTTATATTTTTTTTCTTTCTCGGGCAAATAAATAAGATAAAACGCGTCGCGTGTTACATTACGATTTCATACGTAATATTAAAAACAAATGGCAGAAATTAGAAAACGGAGTGTCCTGACACTAGGTTCTAGAAATATTCCATTTAGTATTTAAAGAATGTCGTCGCAATTTAGTGAATTAGATTCACATTGAAGGAAATATTAAAATTTTAAATATTTTAGTTTTGATTTAATGATAACTAAATAAGATAAGAGTAATATAATATCGCTAGCAATATTATTAACAACACACTAACCAGACGGTTAGTTTGATGTTAATATGGAATTATTTTTTTTTGTATGTATAGTTTTTATTTTTTTATTTTTTTATTAGCTTCACGCTGTATCCCGCACACAGCAGGGTAGGCAGAGGGAACCTAGTGTTAAGACACTCCGTTCCCCACTTTCTGCCGAATTCTGGAGGCATTGCGTGTTGAGTGGCAGAACTCAACGCCGCGCTTAACCTCGACACCAGAGCGAAGAAATGGAAATATAAATTTAAGTAAATATTTCATCTCCTCGAGTGGGGATCGAACCCACAACCAGTCGGTTTTGCAGTCACACCTCGTGCCGCTGCGCCACGACCGGCCTCAATATGTATAGTTTAATATTCAAATTTGATTAATTACACATATTTTAATAAAATTGTAACCGATCGCTATTTGTACATGGAAGATATATGTGAAAATTATTATTAGAGGCATTTATTAATGTAATAGATACCAAAACATTTTTTTAAAGCGTTTTTACTATTTGTCTGTAAGTTCGATTCGAGCGATTATTGTGAGTTCGATTTCTAGTTCTAGTGCAATAATTATATTTTTTTTCCACTTCCTTGCTCTATATATATATATATATANATATATATTATAATAATTCTTAATCACATACTTCTTTATATATTTCACAGTGAAAACTAAACTATTTGAATAAGCCGAGCAAATGAACCAAGCCGGCGTCAGCAAATAATTAATTCGCAGTACAAATCTTTGATAATAGAATGCGGCGTATTTACAGCATTACAAGATAAATATACGCGGTGTAGTGACAAACTGTGTCGGATATCAGTTTAAAACGATTTTCAGTCAAGTTTAAATTGTACTAAATTGTATCGTCTAAAAGTAAACGTGACGGTTGTCGGTTCGATTCCTACTTGGGTGAACGAATTATCATTACCACGTTGAGATCAGCTATCAATGTGTCCATAGTTGATCGAAAAATGGGGAAAGAAGTTTTAAGAACATAAATCATACGAACCTTCGATCTCTGTCGTTACTGTCGTCTTAAGCCAGTAGAGCCGAGCTATGCATCCTGAATAAACCTAGCTTAGTGTGTAACTATTCTTTATAACTCTGTCAATATTTTTTTATTGATATTGTTGTTTTGTTTTAGTGTCTCCTATTTCCCATGATAGTAGTCGCAGGTTTGATTACTGTCAGTTAATTACGTATAAGATTAGTAGTATTAGAGCACCTGATGATAACGCAGTGGTTGTTCCCCATTCTGGAATTAAATCTTTCTCAAGTATTTACACTGGTTAGGTTAAAGTGCGCTTTGTTTTTTTTTAAGCATTACTCTGCTCCCGCAAGCAACAAGAAAGGCAGAGGCTAGTCTTGAGACGCTCCGCTCCCCATTTTCCGCGAACGTGGGAGAAGTAAACACATAAAATATTAAACATTTAATTTCCTCGAATGGAAACCGAACATACAACCTGTCATTTTTACAGACACAGTCTCTTTCGTGCTCTCCACCGCGACGCGCCTTCTTCTCCTATTTTTAAAATAATGCATTTAAAAACCTTAAGTGGGCTAAAGCTATGTGGTTTGCCCTACATAATCGAAAACCAGACTTTACCTCGGATTCGAACCTAGATGCTTTTGAGTACAACAGACAAAAGATCGACACTATCATAATATGAAAATATTACCGTCACGTCCCTTATAAGCCTATCATGCGTGAGTTCACGCTACTGTGCCATATAAACTGAAGATCTGTTCGAGGGTAACATATTTATGGTTTTATTATAATATGTAAAATTTATTTATTTTTATCACAGTTATATCGGTGTTAACCTTTTGGACGTAATTTTGTCCTATTATATTATGGAAAATGGCCGTCGTGACTATGACGGTTTGGAGCTTGATTTTTATTGGTGGAAATGACTTATTTCCATTTCCTTACTCTGGTTACGTAACAAAATGCAACGTTCAGTTCCACCACTTAACACACAATGTCTTAAAAATTGTTCAGAATGAGGGAAATAGAGGGAACTATTTCCATTTTCTATCATGCATGTGCCTACCGTGATATATACAGCGTGAATAGCGGGATACAGCGTGAAGGCAGAATCGGCAGAACTCATCGCCGCGGTGTGTCATAGCAGAGCGAGCATACGAATATTTTTTTTTTTTTGAGATCTGACACAAATATTCGATCTGTATTCTTTTTTTTTTTAAGTCTTATATAAATCAAAATATTCCCTAAGCATGATTTGAAGTGACAAAAATCAAACACTTAATTTCAAAAACAGCAGCAAAATCTTCGAAACTCAAAATAGAGGAGAAAATGGGAACTTAGCATCCAAACACTTTATTCTCAATTTCCTTTATAATTTCAGCACGTTTTATCTTGTGAATATGAAAATTTACAAAATGGGAATTGAATTTACAACCATCGCGTTTACATTCCAAGTACAAGAATATATATTTATTCCAAAATTCATATTAAAATTAAACGTAATACAAACGTAGTGGTGCTACCATTACGTTTGTATTATTATTGCTCGCAATTTGGAATACTCTGGCAGTGTGGGAATCAATCAATCACAAATCGCTTCAAAGCCTTTATGTATGTTTTAACAATTTGATATTGAATGTAGGTAGGGATCATTTATTTTTTTATTGTTTCTCGCTGTGTCCCCCATCCAGCAGGGTAGACACAGGGAACTTAGGAACCTAGTTTTAAAATAATCCGTTCATATTAGCTCAGCCCTGTTTCCCACTTACCGCAGTATTCTTGAGGCATTGCGTGTCAACGGCATGTAGTAAAGTAGAAAGAGGAAAATTATTTCATCTAGTAATTCATTCCTCCGTTTGGGAATTGAACCCACTATTGTCGCACTTCACCAACACAATTTGCAATGTCATTACGCCGCAAAGGCCTCACCAATTTTCTAATAGAAGCTAAACAGAGTGGAGTACAATAAAACTAAAAGAACATTCCAAAATAAATCTGTTACTAAATGTTTTCAGCTTATGTAGGTACAATCGTGTATTTCGGGACATAAAACAAGCGGAATGGCCGATGTACTGGAACTGAAACATAAATCTCTTACTTCTGTGCAGTTTTATGGTCTTCTAAGTGTATACGATTGAGGGTGAATAGTATTGGTGGGATTTCTCTCTATATGCAGAGTGTCACTGTAAACGCGACGGTTGTGGGTTCGATTCCCATTCAGGATGAATGTACTAAATAAATTTAATATATTTTAATCATTTGCCTGTTCTGGTAGGCAAGCCACGATGTTGATTTCCGCTTTTTAACACGTAACATCTCGAAAAATGGACGGAAAGTGGGGAACTATGGAGGCTTTTCCCCAGGTTTAAGCTCGTCCTAAGAGCTGATCTGAATTACACGAACTTCTATAATTCAGATCAGCTCGTTTTTTAGCATTGATGTATTATTATGATACTTGGCAATAATGCTTTATATACATTAGATGACAATACAATATTATGGCACCGTCGAGATGGTCTGATGATGGAGTTGGAAGATGGCTAATTGAACCTAGGATTACTACTAGTAAACGTATCGAGTTCGTAGTCATTATTTTCCTTTTTGTCGTGTATTTTGTTGATATAAGCGTGTTTTTAGTTTTTTAAACTACTAATTTATCTTTATATATTTTATCTCTACTTATTTATCTCTATATGTTTAACATATTAGACACATTTACGACTACATTCATTTGTATACAAATAGAATTGAAATTTGAATTGCATATATCGCGCTTTGGTGCTGAACTGAGACTACCCACATATTACAAAATTCGAGACAATCTAAACTAGCACTATAAATAAGAGGAGTTTGTTTGGTTAAGCCGGCAAATCTCAGGAACTACTGGCTAGAGTTGAAAAAATATTTTTATGTCATATAGTTTATTTATCGAAATTAAATTAAATTAGCTTCACGCTGTATCCCGCACACAGCAGGTTAGGCAGAGGGAACCTAGTGTTAAGACACTCCGTTCCCCACTTTCTGCGGAATTCTGGAGGCATTGCGTGTTGAGTGGCAGAACTCAACGCCGCGCTTAACCTCGACACCAGAGCGAAGAAATGGAAATATAAATTTAAGTAAATATTTCATCTCCTCGAGTGGGGATCGAACCCACAACCAGTCGGTTTTGCAGTCACACCTTGTGCCGCTGCGCCACGACCGGCCTCGAAAGCTATAAATTATTTAACGTCAAGTCAATTGTTGGAATATAACTACGTAAATTATTTTGGAATACAAAAAAATTTGTATATGTTTCTAGCTTCACACGCATATAGCAGGGTAGGTAGAGGGAACTTGGAAATATAATATTCTAAGACATTTCCGTTCCTCATTCTCCGCCGAATTCGAAACACAACAAAAAAAAGTCAGCACCTTTTTTTATTTAAATTAAAATATTCTAAAATCCGAAAATTTTAATTTCTGGGTTGAGACTCTACACTACCAAAGCAACGGTATAATTTGTATGTAGATTTAGGAGGGTTAGGAAACACTTTTAATTTATTTTGTTTTAGTAATCTAGGTGTGTGGCCAGTCGTGGCGCAGGGGCACAAGCGTGTAAGGAGGAAATTAAATATTTATAATAGTATTTTCATTTAGCGAGGTAAAAGCGCGTCGTTGAGTTCCGCCACTCAAAACGCAATGCCTTCAGAAATCGGTGAAAGCTAGAGTACGGAAGTGTCTTAATGAGAACGGAGTATCTTAATACTGGACGGCCAGGTCCCCTCTGCCTCCACTGATATGTGCGTGAAGATATTATAAAAAAAAAGTAATCTAGATTCGTACTCACTTGCAATTACAGAAAACTACAAATAACTTAAGTTACATCTAAATATTGTTTATCTAAACCTTTATCTAAACCCCTTTAAATATTTATCTAAACCCTTTTGAACACTTATATATGATGGTATGGGAACAGACGTGGGGCAGAGTCACAAAGCTTGACTGTAAATGCGACAGATTGTGGGTTTGAAATCCCACTGGAGGAAATTTAAGATTTTATATTTTCAATTTTTCGCTCTGGTGTAATGGCAAAGCACGTCGTTGAGGTCCTTCCGCCACTCAACACGCAATTCCTCCGAAAATTTGGAGGAATAGAATGTCAAAACACTAGGTTCCCTTTGCCTATCCTGCTGTATATGGGATATCGCGTGTCGCAAAAAAAATCTATCATAGTAGGTGCTTTACTTAAACGACACAATGAAGTTGGATCTAGCCGAGAGTTGAAACTTTTAAAAATAATCTCTGAGAAAGATCGTATGCACTTCCTCGGTCCTATAAAAATATAAAGACTACTTTTAAATTTCAAAAATTTAATTAGTTCTTACAGGAATTTCGAGAAATCTTCTATTAATATTTTCCTACACTCTAACTTACATTCATGTAAAATTTCAACTTTCTAAGTCCAGTAGTTTCGTCTTTGCGTCATCTGTCAGTCAATCAGAGTTTTCTATATTTGGAGTATTACCGATTTTGACACGATAACGCCTTATGAGTGGAAAAACGTCGGCTATGTTCCGCCTGAGCTGAGCGTGTAAGTAAGAGCGCGGAATAAGCGATAGAGAAGTACGAAAGGCTTATTTTTTTCATATAATAGAGTAACAATAAAAGGGTTGTCAGATACAACATAATGTCAACATCCTTTTATCCACTTTTCACAGAATTCCAAATACTGCGTATTGAGTGACGGAACTCAACGTTACTGTAGGTTCTATTCCCACTTAGGGAATAAAATATATCATTATTTCATTTTCTCTGTTGACGAGGTAAAGCGCCGCGTTGAGTTCTGCCACTCACCATGGATGCATGCCTCAATAATTCAGAGGAAAATTGGAAACGGATATCTGAATGGGAACGGAGTGTCTTAACATTAGTTCTCAAGTTTTTCTGCCAATCTTGCTATGCGCGGAATACAGCGTGAAGTTCACACCTTGCTGTGTGTGGGATACAACACGATGCTAAAAAAAAATATAAAATAATATTATATTATCCTTTAAATTACTACTTTAAATTTAAGACATGGACAGTAAAAATAATAATATAAAATAATTTACTTTAGAAGTGATAAAAGGCTTCACAAAAATGTCAGTATTATGACATCGAGCGTAATAAAGATGCTTGTAAGTTCTCAGTCTGAGGTAAAAGCTTAAGCGTGTTCGAATTTCGCTTGAACTTAGTAAAGCTTAAACGGTTTTAAAGTATAAAATTTACTATAAGCTAAAGCTAAGCTTTTATTTATCGCATTCCAATATTTAACAAGTAGGTGACTTAATAAATATTTTTAACATTTTTAAGGGAGTCGTAGTGCATAGGCGTGGGACTGTAAACGCGAGAGAGAGAGTTGTGAGTTCAATTTCCACTCGAGGAAATTAAATTCCTTATTTAACATTTTAATTTTGTCGCTCTAGTAACAAGACAAAGCGCGGCGCCGGAATCGTGAAGAAAACAAAGAAAAAAGTATATTTTAAAGTGTTATTTCACACTTAAAAGAAAAAAATACAGAAATGTTAGCAACCTAAATAAGTTGTAACTAGCTTATAATAATAATGATGTAGCTTGAACGTATGGCTCAGTGGTCAGAGCGCTTGGACTTACTTGGAGTGACTATCGTATTTGTGGATCATACTGTATTTCTTTTTATGTATTGGTTCCTGTTGTGAATATTTCAAATGAACGAATGGGAACTATTTGATATAAAATGAGGTAATCATTTGGTGACAAGTTAGTTAGTTTAGTGTTCTGTACTAGCGACAGTCAGACACTGGTCCACTGTGCCACCACGGTAACATTTATCTTAAATATACAAATAATCCCAGAAAACGAATTTGAACGTATTACATTTTTGTAACTCGCCCACGGTGATATGATCATATTACAACACTAATTTTCCAATTTAATCTATTTAAGTACAGCATTACAGTTTTTGTGCCATCCCAACCATTCCGTTTTATGTTCAATTTTTACTTTTATAGCTCTTTCAACAAAATTAAATTACTGAGGACGCTTTTGATAGTGCCTTCTATTATATAGTTATTGCTTATGTGTAAGTGTGAATTGATTCGAAATAACCTTAAGCACAAATTAGTGTCCAAGAGGCACTGGTTCAAGTCCCCAGTCCCCGCGTTTAAAATATTTTTGGTTTAGACTATATGAATCAGATAGCGAGCCAGGCAGGGGGAACGTAGTAACATAGTGTTAAACAACTCTGTTCATTTTCCGTCCATTTCTGGAAGTATAGCGCGTTAAGGCAGCGCTGCGCTTTACCTCTTTACCAGAAAGAGGAAAAAAATATTAGATATTTCATTCCCCCGAGAATTGATCCCGTAACCGTCACGTTTACAATTACATGTGTCTGCCTTTGCGCTACAATAGCCTCAGTAAATATAATCCAAAAAGGAATCGAAGCCTCAATTTATGTACACATGGTTAGATTCTGTTCGACCGTGCCAGCATGGCATACAATTCTGCGCATATGAATGTCTTTAAAATGAATTTACTTCAAAACTAGCATTCTGGCAAAACTTTTCTTATGATTGACAAATGATTTTCTTTAAAAAATATTAAGAAATCCTTTATGAAATGTCAATTTGATGAATCACCAAATCGATTAGACACAAATGTTGCAGAAAAGTTACAGCTAGAGGGGGTAGAGTTCCACTTAATTTACTGAAAGGCCATTAATAATTTTATTCTATTTTTGTAGCTTCATACTGGGAACCTTGTGTTAAGACACTCTATTTTCCATAAAGACATTTCCGTTCCCCATTTTCCGCCGAATTCTTGAGGAATTGCCTCCTGAGTCCCGGAACTCAACGCCGCTCTTCACCTTCTTACCAGATCGAGGAAATGAAAATATTAAATATTTCTTTCCTCCGAGTGGCGATCGGACCCACAATCGTTGTACGCTTAAATTGATAAAACAAGTAAATTTAAATTTATAAATTTTAAAGTTACCAGAATTATTTTATAGTTAAATGAAGAAAATGTTTATTTTTTTTGACCAATGTAGACACTTTGACCAAAGTAGCAATAGGAACGGAACGAAAAAAATAGGCAAGGAAGACTAATCTGTAGATAAAAAATCCCTGACCTCTGAAAATACCTCAGTATATATTATATAATATGAATTGGAAACCCAAAATTTGCCGAAATAATTTTAAAATGTTAAATGTAACATTTTCACAGAAAAATCGCTTGAATGCCTGAATTTTAAATTTATATAGAAACGAGGGAGTGTATACGTTATTTTACAGGGATTTTTTATAAAGTTTCAATTGAACCGGCTATATTCAACTTTGTCGTGTGGTTTAATTGAAATACCTACTATGATAGATGAGTGTACTAAAGGATATTTGATAAAAACATATTTAGTGTGGAAATAGAAATTTTCGAAACAGTTTTGAGCTTACAATCATAGTGTATGTTATTATTCCACTGCACCATGAGGATCATAATATTTCTAAAATAATAAAGAAAATAATAACCTAATTCTTCTTCTACACTTATATGGTACACGGAAAAGCCTTTACCAGTAGACTAATGTAAGCATATAGAAGACTCTCGTCACGAAGTGCTTTAACGATCCCGACCTGACAGCGAGTCATTTACTAAGACCTGCTCTATATTAAATTTATGAATATGGCATAAGATACTGTTATTATGGAGGCCGTATGTAAACGTGGTATGTTGTGAGTTCAATTTCCACTCGGGGTATTAAAATATTTTTATTTTCTCGCTCTAGTAGCAAAACAAAATGTTCTACACTTACTTGTTAAAGTTTCTACACTTAAAACGTAATGTCTCGAAAATTAAGCAGAAAGTGGGTAACGGCATGTCTTCATATCAAAATTATTTATTGCCTTGCTATTCACGGGATCCAGCGTGTAATTTAAAAAAATAAGAGATCAGTGAAAGAAATTGAGTGACATATAAGCAAATCAATCTTCACCATATTAATAGGCAATTGAGGCCAGTCGTGGTGAGGCACAAACGTGCGATTGTAAAGGTTTTGGGTTTGATTTCAACTCGAGATTGATCTCGATCAATCGAAATATTCATTTCGTCACTCTGGCAACGACGGCGCGGCGTTGGGTTCCGCCACTTAACACGGAATGAATTCAGAATTCGGCGCAATTCGGCGAAAAATCGGGAACGGTAAGTATCTTAATGGGAATGGAGCGTCTAAACATTGGTTTCCTTACCGTACCCTGGCATATGCAGCGGATACAGCGCGTAGCTTATAAATAAATTAATACACCTTATTAATAAATGCACTCAGAATTTAAAATTTGGGCATTGGATACTGAAACTTAATCCGAAAAAAGGTTGTGAAAATATTGGTCTAAACTTGAAAGTTAATAAGTAATATATATATGTATATTTTTAATTAGTACTGCATAGTGCATGTATCGTTTTTAATCAGGAAGGCGATCAATATCACCTATGGGAAATCAGGGGATTCCCGTTGTATGGAACGAGGACATGTAAATTACTATAAAAAATGTGCTAGAACAACTAAAATGTATATAAGCTAGTGTTGATTCGCTGGAGATAATATTTAAATGCATTTTTATATGTATGTGGAATATAATCTATACTATATACTCTATTATCTACACTAATATTATAAAGTGATGAGGACAGTCGTGGCGCAGTGGCACAAAGTGTCACTTTAAATGCGACAAGTTATGGGTTCGATCCCCACTCGAGAAAATGAAATTAAATATAATATTTCATTTCTTTTAAACGAATATTTATTTCTTTTATACGCTCTGGTATCGAGGCAAAGCGCGGCGTTGAGTTCCGCCACTTAACATACAATGCCTCCAGAATTCGGCGGAAAGTGGTGAGCGAAATGTCTTAACACAGGGTTCCCTCAGCCTTCCCTGCGAATACAGCGTGAAGCTGATTTATACTTAGAATGTGAACAAATAAAAATTAGTACTAAAATAGTATTAGAGACCAGTTGTGGCGCAGAGACACAAGCGTATGACTGTAAACGTGTCAGGTTATGGGTTCGATCCCCACTTGAGGAAATGAAATATTTAAAATTTAATTTTTTTCGGCCTAATTCCGTCACTCAACAAGCAACACTCCAGAGTTTTGCGAAAAGTGGGGAGCGAACTGTCTTTATAATACTAGGCCCCCTCTGTCTACATGCGGGAACAGGGTGAAGTTGAAAAAAAATATATAATATAATATAATAGTTAATTTTTAGACGTTTTCTTAGAAGGTATTTTTTAGTAAACATAGATAGTAAGTTAAACATTTTTTTGTAAGTTATCACTGGACATGAGCCTACATACCGCATGAATAACCTCCTTTGAATAGAATCTCGGTCTACGCTAGATAGAGTTCAACGTTCCTTCTATAGGCCAGTGTGTTGAATGCAAAACGATTATTAATATTAAATTACTTCTGAGGGCGTCGTGGTGCAGCGGCGCAGTCTGACTTTAAACGCGACGGTTGTGGGTACAATCTCACTGAGGAGGTTATTGATTTTTATTTCATAGCTCTAGTAAAAAGACAGATCGTTGCATAAAGATTTGCCACTCAAAACACAATGTCTGAAAAGTGGAAAACGGAGTTTCTTAACACAAGCTTCTCTATACCTATCTTACTATAGGAAGGACACGGCGTGAAGCAAACAAATGTTATCAAAATTTATTCCCCGAATGTGAATTGAACCCACAACCGTCTTAATTATAATACAATAAAAGTTAGTTGTACTCAGCCCATGAGATTACTGCCATGAGGGATGCCAGCCACCGATGGCTTTAACCCTTGTCCCACCGTCGTAAGAATATGTGTAAGAGGAATAAATTTAACATTTCTAAATATAAATGGTTATAAAAAATACATTTAAAAATATAAAAAAAATATATTTTTAAATGTATTTATTATAACAATTTATACTTAGAAATGTAAAATCTATTCCTCTTATATAATAAAAGTATATGTTGATAATAGTTAAGACACTAACTGGAATTTATATGTAAGCAAATCCAACCGTTGAAATTAAATTACATCACATATGCTTCAAATGGACGCTTTTCAACTTAATTCACAGTTTTATGGAGATAGCGACGTGGTGAAAATGGTTTTAGTTGAAATTATGTTCATTTTTAAGGCCGTCCTAACTCAGTGAGATATCATCTAACTGAAAATTCGATAGTTGTAACAGAGAACGAAGAGTCTTGAACACTCAAATATATTATATTTCGTATATAGCAGGACATGCAGAGGGAACCTAACGTCTAGGCACTCCCGTTCACCAATTTTCGCCCCATTTTTGTCAAAACTTGCTCGTTTTGTTAGTATATCTTATCAATAGAAAATAAAAAAATACTTTTATTTTGAAATCATTTAATGCGTCACGACCAAAAAATTACAAAAAATAGTTTAGTAGAGAAGCACTGGAGTATTGCAAATAAATCCGCGTCAGCGAAACGAGCGACAATTAGTAGGGATGAAAGCAATCCGTACATATTGTTAGCAAAGTGTGTCAGATCTCTGTTAGGGTGTCATATAGATTAATATGGGAAGCTCGGTTCAATTTGAAAATATTTGTAGCTTTTTTTTAACTTTACCTTTAGTCTGCTTTACTACGGGAGGCAGAAAGAATCTTTTGTTAATTTCAGCAGAGTTATTCTTCACTCACATTCAAGTCCCAATCACTCAACATTTTGTGTCAAGTCAAGCAGTGCTCAACGCCATGCTGCCCTTTGAATTGCGCTTTGAATCATATATGTTGTATTTGTTTTGTTTTATAGCTTCGCGGTATATTCCGCACGTAACAGCTCAGGCAAAAATAAAAAAATAAGAATTTAAAAAATAGAGTAGGTACTAATCGATTGAAAATGTATAAATTGCATGAAATACAAAAATATCAAGAATCCACCAGAAAGTACAAAACTGGAATAACTTTGATAGCAACATTTATTCGTTTAACATTTTAAATGAAAGTTAAAATCTTAAATGAAATTTGCATATAAATTGTGCAAAATGAATAGAAATAGTTCCGAAGTAAGTTTATTCGTGGCGTCGGTCTCTACACAATATCTTAAAGCGATAAATTTTGTGAAAACGTGGTTAATGCCGTACTTTAAAGCTTTTTAGAGTATACGATTTTCAGTTTCTTTTATACAATGAAATAAAGATATTTTTAAAGGACAGTCAGAATAAATTATACATTAAATATCTCCTCGTTCTAGTAACAAGGCAAAGCGCGGCGTTGAGTTTTGCCACTCAACACGTAACGCCTTCAAAATTCGATGGAAAGTAGGAAACGGATATGCTTTAACATTAAGTTCCCAAGTTCCCTCTGCCTACCTTGCTTTGTGCAGGATACAGCGTGAAGCTAAAAAAACAGTATGTTTTTTGCTTTTTGAATCTTACGTATTTAATAGACAGAGCCCGCGTTTATTCTAACGATTGATCTGAGTTTTGGCTTCATGCCATCTCAACATATAATAGGGAAGGTAAAGTACTTGAATGTGGAAGCTTCAGAGATTGATTATTGTTTGGAATCTAACGTCACACTCTATCTTACAATAGCGAGAAAATAAAATAATTTTATTGTATTCATTTCCTTAAGTAAAAATAAATAAACAACCATCGCTGTGCACCCACTGTGTGATGATATACTTTTTTCTTTAGCTTCTCTCTGTATCCAGTATATAGCAGGTTAGGCAGAGTGAATTTAGTGTCGAGGCACTGTGTTACTAACTTTTCACCCGAATTCGAAACTTTGCGTGTTGAGTGAAAAGCTCAGCGTGTACTTCGTCGTATTAAAATTATTCGCTTCATATAATGTTTTTTTTTTTTGCTTCAGGCATTGTGCAGGATACACTTCACATTGGAGAATAGGCAGAGGGTAATTGGGAACATAATGTTAAGACACTTCCTTAAGACACTACCGTTTTCAACTCTCCTACGAAATCTGAAGGGATGCGTGTTGAGTGGCGGAAATTAAAGCCACGCTTTGGCTCGTTACCATAGCGAAGAAATGAAAATATTAAATAGGTGAGTGAGACTGGAACCCACAACCTTTCGCATTTACTATCTACGTCTATTATCTATATTAGATATTTTTATAAAAATATATACAGTCATATAATATATAAAGGTATATGCAATAACACGAGAAAAATATAAGTCAGGCATATTACCGGAAAACGTATCTTTAACCCCAAAGTACTTTCCATAGCTCCTGTCGTTGTTTGCAGAAAATATGACACGATTAGTATAAATTCTTGTACGACTATATTTGAACGTACAAATTCGAGTTTGTTTCTGACATACGGTAGACAAATGGTGGGTTATTTTGTTTACGAAATGTTGAACTATTTTTAAAAGTGATTTATGATACTATTATTAGGTTTTTTTAGCTTTACGTTGTACATACACATAGCAGCGTAGGTAGAGGGAATTTGGTAACCTAGTGTTGAAACAGTCCGTCCAAACTAAGACATTTCTGTTCTCCACTCTCCGCCAAATTCTAAAGACATTGTGTGTTGAGTGGTGGAACTCAACGCCGCGCATAGTCTTTTTACCAAAGTAAAAAAATAGAGCAGAAGACATAACGCGACTTTGCATTATGCCACTCGCGGTATACAGGGTAAATATAAAAAATATGTAAATGTCAAACTATTAACGCCTTTTCTTTTAAAAAAAAAAACAATACATTATTTTCTTTATCCCTACCATTTAACTAAAATTTCAATCATAAATTGCTATTGTGCCGAGTTCTGTAATATAATATTAATATTAATAATATCTATAATATAATAAATTAATCTCTAACTCCCGAACTTGAACTTTATATAATAAAAGGTTATAAGCCGTTTGCACTCAAAAAGTAATCCCTTCTAAGGCACATCTTCAAACTCAAAATACTTTAATATAGATAGAAGGTTGAAAATGGTATTTGAGATAAACGGTACAATTAACTTAGTCCGAAAGTTACTTTGTACCAATTCAACAAGAGTATTTAGTAAAATTTGACTTAAATGATCTTTCTTAACATCCCTAATCCCTTATATTCTTTGATGTGACTTGGCAAAAGCTTCTTGGTTTGAGTGGTACAAGTGTTAGTTATATAATGATGTTGACAAATTAATAATTATGTGTATCCTGCACAATACAGAATAGGCAAAGGAAACTGGGAACTTAGTGCTAAGATACTACGTTTCCACTAAGACACTTCTGTTCTCTAGTTTCTACCGAATTCTGGGTTACCAGAGCAAGAAAATGAAAATATTATTATAAATATATCACATCCTTGAGTGGGTATCGAACCCAAAACCTGTCGCGTTTAGAAGAAACATTGGGATGTTTTTTTTAAAGGGACAGACGCGGGGAAATGATAAATATTAAATATTTTCATTTCTTCGTTCTTGTAAAGAAGCAAAGTGCGGCGTTGAGAGTAGAGTTCTGCCGCTCTAAAATTTCGCGGAAAGTGTGAAACGACATACTAAGTTCCCAGTCTCTATCTACACTGCCATGTGTGGGATATAACGTGAATCTAAAAAAAGTAAATATCCAATCGCTTATAAATTAAACCAAAGAAAGCCCAAAGTATCTTAACCTGAAATCAAGATCGCATCTCTGCACCGGTCGATGGTCGTCACGCTGGGAGTCGGCAGACGGCAGGATCGATGGTGGTATAGGCAGCTATGAACTTATTGATGCTTTATATAAGTAAAATAATAGGTTTAATTGTATTTATTACTCTTGATTTTGTAAAAATTGTGGCGTAGTGGCATATACATAAAGGGGCGTTGAGTTATTGTTGTTGTTAATGCGTCTAATTCGAGCGAAAAAGATAAGATTCCCAGGTTATTTCTACCTACCCTACCCTATATGCGGGATACGCTGTATTCCTTAAGCTACAAAGAAAAAACATTTAAATATTTTAATATCAAAATGTGAACATTTTCATCATTTATAAAATTAAAAAAAACAGCTTCATACTTTTTTCGGCAAAGTATAGTAAAGCAAAGCAAAAAATATATTATCAAAAAGAATAATTTCGAGCTATAATATATTATATAAGAAAATCTTTATAACTATGAAATAAAAAATCTATTAAAATATTCTTATGACTCAAGCGTGGTGGATTGTCCTTTAGTTTTAACGTAATAAATGATGTAGAAATTTCTTATTATTAATTTTAGTTATATTTCTTTTTCCCATTTACTTTTTATTTCCACTAGAGTACAAGTCATTAAAAAAACATGTATATACAAAAAAATCTTTATTTCTAAATATTGGTCAATTTTACAATGCATAAAACATAAATACAAGCGACGTCTTAACACTAGAACTAAAATTACATTAAAGCTTTTATTTATATACATTATATATTGTCATATATATAGTTCGCGAGTTTCTTTCAATAAATGCCACCATCATTTCATTTTGAGATTTTAGATTGTGATATATGTATAATATATCATTACTATTTTTCAAAGTATCTATTAAAAAAACATGTATGTTTTTTAATTATTTAATTCAACATTGAGACGAAATTTCTTGATGAAAATGAAGACTCTCCTTGCAGAAATGCCTTCCGAACAAATCCGGTCAACGCGATTTGTTAGTTCGACGATTCAAAACCTACATGAGTCGATTTAATTAGGAAACATTTTGAATTTGAAATTGTTAATGACGTTTGTGGAAATAAAAATAGCTGCTTCTAGGATAGGTAAACTTTAATTTTTATGATAATATCATGTCAGGTCGTCGTGGCAGAGTGGCTTACCATCTGACTACACGACGGTTATGGATTTGATTTCCACTTAGAAAATAATTTAGTAACAAAATATAACTTGGCTTTAAATTCTGCTACTCAACACCTCATATGCTTAATGTGATTTAAGTTTTATGTCGGTTTAGTTTTATCTCACTTGAAACATGACGTCAAATACTCAACAACTGCTTTTAAAGCATCTTCAAAAATTTTACAAAATTTTGCTCTACTTATGTAAATATTCAATTTAATTAACATTATTTATAAAAATCTATGAACAAATATCTAAAAACTTTACATATTTTTATATTTCAATTAATTTTGTTTTTCCGTAAATAACATTTTGATTATAATTCCAAGCTTCTAGCTTGTTTATTTTAATTCAACTTTTCTCACGGTCCCAGTACTTGTTTCTGTATCATTTGAGGAACCCGAATTCGAATGTTCCAATTTACTATCAGTATTACATTTAAAACTTCCACTTCCGCTTTTTGTAGATCTACTTAAAATAGTTGGTTTAATTGACTTCTTTGGTTTAAGCTTAACGGCCTTTTCTGGTGGACTGTTTATACTTTCACTTCTATTCTTCAATTTGTTTAAACTAAAATTAGGTTTAATTTGGGCGGTTTCTTCTAAAGCACTCAAATCTGGTAATAATAAATTTGATATACAAACATAATCTTCTGTACTTTTTGGTGAAACCTGTACTGTGTTTAACTTCACAGGTACAATTTCAACTTTCTTTTCATATATTGTTTCAGGTCCCTTAGAATCTAAAACGTCCATTTCTGTCGGAGATTCCACACCTCCAACTAGCTCTTGTATTAATTTATCTTCAGCGAGGTCGTTTAGAAAATCATCATCAACTTCATCATCAATATCATCATCTGAGCAAAAGGATGAAAAAGATGTCACGGATCCAGTTGTATGTGAATGAAAATCATCAGGTAACCTTACTCTAGGTACATTACTCGGTATTTCCACTTGACTTGGTGAAGGTTTTATTATTATAGTTGGTTCGGGAGTATATGGGGCGTCACTTGACGCTATTATAACCTTTGGATATTCTCTATTATGAGGCATTATTACAGATTCGTAAGACTTATTACAAGTTCTGTTTATATCTGTAATCGGTGATACAGTATCGATGTTCTCATAGTTTCTATTTGTAGGCTCTCTTTCATTGATCTTTTTGATATTTGAAACATCAAATGAGGAAAGTGGTTTGGAGTTTTTGTAAGCAAGTCTTCTCTCTAAAGTTGTTGTACGTGGTGGGGGTTGTGGTGGCACTCTCATTCTATCAATTTGACTGTCAACACCACGGAAGCTTTGGAAATTGGGTTGTAACGATAATCGTTTTTGGGATTTTGGTAAATCTGGTAGAACTTTTGGGAAATTTCGTCTTTTTATTGTTAGTAAAGCTTCTTCAGCGGTTAGAGGTTGGCTAGGATCACTATCTCGAGATGTCACGTTTATTTCATTTCTGAACGTAACAGGGGGAAGTATGTCTATTTCGGCTTCACGCAGTCTTTCTTTCAATAATTCATAATTAACATCT
Source organism: Heliconius hermathena (assembly GCA_013403705.1). Classification (NCBI taxonomy): domain Eukaryota; kingdom Metazoa; phylum Arthropoda; class Insecta; order Lepidoptera; family Nymphalidae; genus Heliconius; species Heliconius hermathena. The sequence goes on from JAAIXJ010000262.1 coordinate 273,977, forward strand.
GTTACTGGATCAGACGTAGAATGCTTATGAGATATTTTTATACCATTATTGTTTCCTAAAGCTAGAGTTATTTCGTTAGTATATGTTTTATTTTCTTCTAATTTATTTATGGAATTTTCATTTATTATAGCACCATCAGTTTTAGATCTTTGCAATCGATTATTAATATTGGAATGTTTCTGTTCATTATATTCGAAAGATTTAGAAAATTCTATCGGCTCTTGTTTTAATATAGAATTAGTTCTTGCAGCGGGTGTAGCGTCTATAGCGACAGATACTTTCTTAGATTTGAGACTGTCTGATTTACTTTTCATAGATTCACTGGATTTGTTAGTACGTCGATCACTCACTAAAGACGAATGAGAATCCAATGCTGATGTTGATGTCGTTTTCTCTGATGTTTTATTTTTCAAAGTTTTAGCCAAAAGGTTTTGTGGACATAATGATTCATTAACTTTTATTGTCGCCTTCCCACGTCTATCCGCCAATAATTCTTCAGAACGTGTAAAGGGTTTCGGACTAATATGTTTTTCGCTTAAATCTGTATTAGATGTCCTTAAAATGCTTGGAGAGCATCGATGCATAACTTCATTTGCTATCCAATCTCTAACTTTAGTATGAGCGTCTAAAGTACTTGTTGATAAATGCCTACGTAATTGAAACCGTTCTCTGAATCCACCAGAATCGTCAGATTTTGGTGTTTTACACTCCTTTTTCTTAATTTTTTTACTATTATTTTTCATTTTATTTATACTCATAGTCTTTATTACACTACAACCATTTTTAAACGATTTTAGGGCACTTTTGTCATCTTTTGAACTTTTTTGACCTATTACATCAACTTCACCAATTTCAGCTCGAGAGTGGTCAGTAGAATATTCTCTTTCATTACTAGATTTTTTCTTCTTATAATATACTATTCCACAAATACCAATATTTATAGCTAAGAATAGTATACTAAGTGTGACTATAAGTGTAACAGTAGCGCTGGATGTTTTAACAGGCGTACTAATGTTTGGTTTAGTAGTAGTGGTAGTTCGTACTTCTGTGTGTACAATATGTGGTTTTTCTATTAAACTAGGATTATGTCTTATTGGTGTTTTTATCGATTGAATTTCTCGATATATCGATTCTCTATCATATCTCGGCTCGGGTTGTGAATATGGTCGTAGTTTTCCGTATGAGGAGCCGTATTGTGTAGGTGCGTATACCGGCGGCGAATATATTTTACGGACTGGGTCTGTAAATTATGTTTTTTTTATATATTAAAAAAAAGCAAATTACATTAGATATGAATATATTTTATCACACTAGAAACACAAATAATTTTAAATTTACTTACCAGGCATCTTATTACTAGATTTAGGTTTTGAAGTCGAAGGCGCCAGTGTGGGTGTGAATTGATATAATGGATCAACAACAAATCCCTTCATTTTGTTAGGTAAAGTCTCAATCCAAAAATTTGTGTAATTCGATCTGTATAGGCTATTTATGGATGGTGGTAAATCTGGAAGATATATTTGTTTATATTATCAATAAAATAAATAAATAAATCATCTCCACGCTATATCCCCACACAGCAGAGTAGTCAGGGGGAACCTAGTGTTAAGACACCCCTTCTTCACTTTCTGCCGAATTCTGGAGGCATTGCGTGTTGAGTGGCAGAACATAACGCCGTGCTTTGACTTGACACCAGAACAAAGAAGTGGGAATATGAATTTAAGTAAACATTTCATCTCCTCGAGTAGGAATCGAACCCACAACCAGTCGGCTTTACAGTCTTGAATATTATCCTTGAAAGCTTTTATTAGAATAATATTATTATTATGCAGTGGTACAGGGTCTGACTGTAAACGTGATCATTGTGGGTTTGATCTTCATTTGGGGGAATGTATTATTTTTATTTCGTTTGCTACATATCACGCAATATCTCGTCTTCGGGCGGAAAATGGAGAACAGAATACCGTTATATTAGATTTTCTGGACCTTAAACTTACGACGGCGCGGCGTTAGCTTTGGCACATAGTGATGATACATATATTAATATCTCAAAATAAAGTGATGTCATATCACTACCTTCAATAATCTTTATGTAAAGGTCAATATTTTATATTAAGCTTACCTATTCTCAAATAAGGTTGATGGGCGACATTATATTCCGGCCATTCCACGTTGTATTGATTCCATTGCGTCTTATCGAGAGTAAAGTATTCGTTTACGCTTTGAGTGTTTGGAGATCTATATTATAAGTAAATAAAATAAATCAGCTTCACGCTGTAGTAAGACATTTTTTTTTTTAATTATAAACTTTCTTAAATTAAATTTCACATTTTTTTTTATAATATAAACTCCACGATAGCTTATGTGATAAATAGTAATATTGTCTTAGAATTACAATTGAGTGGTAAATAAATCTTTCTGCGGATGCCAAAACGTCACAATGATATGTGCACTTTGATTTAGATGAATGTGGCATTCATATGTTGAGTTGTGGGCTCTTCAGTCTACGTACTCGTATTTATTAAAGTATAAAAACATTTTCAATGCGCCTTCTCTTACGATCACGAATGTGGGGAATGTAAATGTCTTAGTGGGAACAGAGTATGGGAAGTGAGAATAGAGTATCAGTAGGTTCCCAGGTTCCCTCTACCTACCCTGATATATGCGGGATACAGGATGAAGTTAAAAAAAGAAAATATATTACTTACTATACTTATTCATTGCTTTAATGACATATTGTACTATTGATACGTAAATGAAGAAAAAATATTTCCAAACTTTGAATGCGTCTTCTGTACTTTAAAAAGTACAAATAAGTCAATGTTGCACCAAATTATGAGCAACATACAATTACATAATCTCAAAACAGATTGTAATACGCACCCATTCTTCACAAAATTCGTCCAGAGTCGCATAACGACTTCGCTAAGTAGCTTTTCCTGTTGCGTGTATTCCAAATGAAAGTGGGAATTGGCTCCGCCTAATGGAATACCAAGTACGTAGGGCATTTCCTCGCCGTGGACGCTTTTGTTTAGCTGCAATTATTAATATAGGTTAGTTGTGTAAGTCATTTTTATTGTGGTCGTCGACATGTCAGTCATTTTTAATGTTTAGACTTCGTTACTAGAGCGAGGAAATGATAATATGAAATAGTTCAATCGCGAGGCCGGTCGTGGCGCAGCGGCACGAGGTGTGACTGCAAAACCGACTGGTTGTGGGTTCGATCCCCACTCGAGGAGATGAAATATTTACTTAAATTTATATTTCCATTTCTTCGCTCTGGTGTCGAGGTTAAGCGCGGCGTTGAGTTCTGCCACTCAACACGCAATGCCTCCAGAATTCGGCAGAAAGTGGGGAACGGAGTGTCTTAACACTAGGTTCCCTCTGCCTACCCTGCTATGTGCGGGATACAGCGTGAAGCAATTTTTTTTTTTAATTTAGTTCAATCGCCCGAGTGCGAATCACACCCACAACGTCGCATTGACAGTCGTATGCTTGCCTGCATCACGACGGTCTCTATCATAAAAAAATCAAATTAATAAAATCTTTTAAAAATATCATCCGCGCAGTATGGCAAAGTGAATTGATAAAAACGACCCCAAAGTCTCAAAATGTCGAGATAAATTTAAATCTTTGAATCACAAACGCGGACATGCCTTTGTAGTTCAATGTAGCGAGTCATTTCAACTGAATGCGGGCTATGACTTATATTTTATATAAAGTTACTTATATTTGAAATTATTTCTGTATATTGTAAGGATTTTAATTTTTTTTTATAAGTGAATTACACCGAGAGTATTATTGTAAAGCTGAAATGTTCGTTTGTTTAAACGTAGTGATCTTAGAAGCAATGGTTTTGTTTGGAAAATTCGTTTTGTGTTAAATAGTTTATTTATAGAGCAAGAATAAGCTTTATTGTAATATAAATATACGATACATTTTTTGTATTTCCATTACCACGACTTTTATGTATTTCCATTAGACCACATTTACATATACAACATTTCTAGCAATTTTATTACAAAGTAAAGATTTTTTATTAATTTTAGTGACATTATGACCATATGGAGAAAGCTAAAAGATTTCATTTACCGGACCAGAATATTTTTTGTTTCACAGATATAGGTAATATTCGTTATTAGTGAGGCTCAACGCAACGCTTTTCTGTTTTTACCATAGCGAGAAAAAAAAATTAACTCACACCTTCAAGCGGGAATCGAACTCGTCGCAAACCGTCACGTTTACAGTCCTTATAAAAAAAATAATAATAATTTACTCACCGCAGCGTATTCCGTACTAACAGAGTTATGACCAAATACATAGAAGTAAGATTGTCTGTTAGCTTTAGATTGGTAATTAGCGAAGCTTATCATCGGTGCCAGTGTCCGGGCGTCGCTGAACAGATTCAATATTACTTCACGGTTCGTTTCAACATTCCAACGTTGGGGATCGAGTTTTGATGCAGAATATCTAGAAATAAATCATATTAGACGTGGAGAAAACAGGGGTTTACGCTTAAAACCATCTAAGCCCTCGGTATTAAGACATTCAGTCAGTTTAAGATACGTCGATAGTTTTTATGCATGAAACAGTATTTTTTCTATCATACGTATAGGATAATATAATATTTTTTTTTTATAAATATTCAGTAAAATGTATAATAAATAAAAAACTATTTTTAAAAACAAAGGAACTCTATTTTTTTTATTACAACACACTGACACACAAGGTAACGTGGCAAATCAAATAAAAGCTTATAAAAATAACATTCTCTATTAGCAAATGATAAATCTTGGTTTTTATTTTTGGATTATTGAAATTTTCACTAGGAAATTTATAAAAAATCTACAGCGATGCCTACAACATAAATAAGTTATAATAAGCGTATAAAAATTTAGACGTAGCTATATGAGAGCGTATGGCTTAGAAGTGAGAGCGCTTGGACGGTTTCCAAAAGGTGCGATTTCGAGTCCCGATACTTTCAAATCCTTATATGTTTACTAATTTCTCTTATTGTTTGTGTGTGTTACATTTATAAAGAATTAAAAAAAATATACTGCTTACTGCTTCAAAATCTCCTTCAATGCAATCTTTTCAGCACCTTCGAAAACAACTTTAGCGAATTTAGTTATAAATTCATCTCGTTGGTTTTCTAATATACCGTGGTCTAACTCTATGACGCCAAAATCATGATAGCTTTCTAATTCTGTCACACCACTTAGTATCTGATATCTGGAACATAAAAATAAAATACAAAAATAAAACAGAGGAGGTCCCAGACGATTGGTGAGGAGCAGTTATCGTGCCTTTGTACAAAGGCAAGGGTATCAGTTTGATTAGCTTGTGTAGTAAAGTTGATGCTAAAATGTTAGCGAGATGAATGCAAGAGAGATCCGAAAGGCTGTTGTGGGAGGCCAATGGAGGCTTTTATCCCTTTTGAAGATGGTGTATGAATTTGTATTTTTCCCTCTGTATGATCGCGGAAAAATTCTTGGCGGTTAACCAAAAAGTTATCTGTGCTTTTGTGGACTTGACGACGGAAAGGCGCTTCACATAGTTGTGACAATGAAATTATGGGAGATACTACGCTAGTACAATGTGAGTGGAGCCATGTTGAAGGCTTTACAGTCTTTTTATAAAGACTCAACCTGCGTGCGAGTAGGACCGGGCATATCGCCTTGGTTTGGCATTCAATTGGATGCTAAACAAGGATGCGCCAGGTCAGCTTGGCTGCTCAATTTGTATTTGGATAGTTGTCCCCAAGGAGTAAAGAAGAAGGAGTGAAACAAGGTGACAGGGAAATGAAAGTAGGTAACTTTAATGCCTGCTGCCTGCTGTACGCTGATGATACAGAGCTCATTGCATCATCAGAATACCAGTTCCAGGCATTAGGTACCACTTTGAAAATAGGGTTTGAGAGTAATGTTATAAGCCCAAATGCGAATAAGACAAATATTCAGTAGAGATGAAAGGTATGAGATCGATGTGGAAAGACGTATTGCTGCCGGTAACAGGGTTAATGGAGCATTAGCTGCATTGATTGCGAAACGTCAATACAGCCGCACGTTTGGCCGTACACAATGTGGTGTTGGTACCGACGCTATGCGGCGACCGAAGCGGCAGCGAAACGTGGGTATTACAAAATAAGAATGAAATAAAGATGAAATAAAGATGAAGAGAAATACAGAATGGCTAGGTACTAGCGAGGATATAACAGTGAGAATAAAGAAGAACTTGCTCAGCTAGTTTGGGTGCGTCAAACGAATAATTGATGAGATAATAACAATGATGACATTCGGTATGACCACAGCGATGGACGCTCCATTCTCTCTGACTACCTCTCTAGGGATACAGTGTGAATCCACGTTAAGTTAAATTAAGGTATATATAACAACATTTACAACACCTATAACATCGTAAGATTGGGATATATTTGAAAGCATACAGTCATTTCAGTTTTGAAATCAAACTCATGATATTCAAACAAAGTTGAGAAAAGGCGTTGAGTCTTTACACGTTCTATATATTTTGGGTAGAAAATGCTAGAAGAAGTGACCTTATATCTATTAAATCAATAAAAATAAAAAAAATCTTACTTGCTTAGTAAATTTGGGAATGACTCCATAGTCTTCGCTGGCTCGTTTGGTATGAACGATCCCGCTACCGCCGGACCAAGAGGTGTTTCGAATTCACGCGACAATATTTGCACTTTCTTTATTTCGGAAAGTCTGTAAAAAGAATAAATACCTTAAGTGTCTTCAAAATTGTATTTAAATGTGAATTCCATCCCCATTCGGGGGATTGGTTTTAATTAAATTTTGGAGTGTCAAACACTAGATTAATTCAATTCTTTACTGTTCTGTAAGCATGTCCTAGAATGTTAATGTAAAATAATAACATATTATCGTAGAAAAATATTTACAACGTTAATAAAATAAAAGTGAAAATGGGACTAGAACCCGCACTTTTTCGATACCGTCCAAAGGCTCGTTGGCGACTAGGATTTATCTGGGTACGTCGATATTCTTATATGATATTTTTGCTAACAACAATAAAGATTAATATATTGTATACCGCTTCCCACACGAAGAATTGAAATATTTAATATTTCCTTATCTTAGAGTCGAGGCAAAGCGGGGCATTGAATTCCCCTACTCAACACACAATGCCTCCACAATTCGACGGAAAATGAGGAACGGAGTGTCTTATTTAACACAAGAGTTCCCTTGCCCACTCTGCTGTGTGTGCTAGAAAAATAAAATATATATTTTTTATCAACTTACGGCTTATTCTGTAAACAAGTCATCATGTTCCTAGAGTTCAAGTTACAGCCGAGGCTCTGTGCCACTTGCAAGGTGTACTGTGTTGGGTCTTTGGTGATGGCTGCGTCTGAGAGGGCTGACCCAGACATAAGGATCGCTCGGTGAAATAAACCTTAAATAATCATATATTTTTTACATTTTTAAAATTTAAAATATGCTGTACATATATACCATATAATTCGCATTTTTCAGAGATTTTTTATAAAGTACGGTGGAAAACGAACAATAACACCAAGCAGATTTTCTACATTAATTATACTCAATACAATGGTCAAATGCGCACCAAATTTATATTTTGAAAATGAAGCATCATTAGTCAAAGCGTTGTTTACTTTCGTTGGCTGTGTTCTTTAAATAATAAAATATTAATGTTTGAAAAATATAGCAGTGGTTTTCAAAGTGGGGATAATTAAAAAAGATATAAATATTGATGCCGTCGCGGCATAGCTTTTGACTGTAAATGCGAGGGTTATGAGTTCGATTCCCACTCGTGGGAATGAATTATTCAATATTTCTATTGTTTTGAACCTTTTAAGGAAAAAAAGGAATCCTTATTAGATCACTTTGTTGTCTGTCTGTCAGTCTGCCCAGAGCCTTTAGAACGCAGATATCAAGTTGAAATTCAAACCATATACTCAGATCTACGGCCTCATGATTTCCTGAACAAAATGTATTTCTACATTTACTTAAAAAAAAGATATGGCCGTTTATATCACAAAAAACGCGTATTCCGATACTATAAAAAGGAATCAAAACTAATAGTTCCGATTGACCTAGAATTATGAAATTTGGCAACTAGCATCTACAGGTAGTACTAGTTCAGAAAAAAAGTACAAACTATACATTTGTGGTTAAATCATAAACAAACACAAAACAAACAAAATGTGGGACAAAATTTGGTATTAAAGCCGCTTGTTCAAGTGAAGTATCAGATGAAAGGGCTCAGACTAAGCTAAGCTTGAATTTCAGAAAAAGCTCGAGATCTTCACTTTTTGTACGGAACCCTCGATAGCCGAGCTCGACTCACGCTTGTCCAGTTTTTTTACTTCATCGCACTGATATCAAGACAAAGTACAGTGTTGAATTTTGTCACTTAACACGCGATGTTTCGAAAAATTGGACAGAAAGTGAGGACCAGCATGTCTTAGCACTACCCTCTGTCTATCCTTCTACGGGGTACACCGTGAAGCTAAAAAATGTAATGTGATATAAACTTTGATTGTGGGTTCAATTATTTCGAGAAAGATGACTACCTCAACCTTAGCGTTCAAAGACGGACGCTTGTGCCCCTACGCTACAACAGCCTCATTTATATAATAATCTTTCTATCATCATATATCATCTAAAAAAAGAAAGTTAAGAATATCCTCTTATCTAGATGCTATACATTTTTCATAATTAAAAATCAAACTTGCTACCTCCTCCACAATAACTCACCATTAGATATAGGTGACAACATCAAATAGTTGACACACGCCGCCCCCGTGCCGTGCCCCATCAATGTCACAGATGTGGGATCGCCGTTCAAATCTTCAATGTTATCCTTTATCCACTGCAGAGCAGCCAACTGGTCCAGCAGACCATTATTACCGTAAACATGTTCTGTGATACTGGGCTTCATAAAACCTGAAAATTTTGAAAGCTTATGTAATATATAGAATACGAGAAATATCAGTTTTTGGACAAAACCCGGCTATAGTCACACGACACGTAATATCATGATTGCAAGCGGGAAGTGAAGTGAGTGAGTGTCTTGACACTCTTAGCTTATTGGTAACTGGAACACAAAGCCGCACTGTCTTGCTACCAAAGCGTTGAAATGAAAAAAAATCGATTCGATGGTTGTGGGTTCGATTGGGAATCGAACCCACAACCATCGTGTGTGGACACTCCAACTGTCTCACTGTAAGTCAGACGCTGTGTCGATGCGCCACAGTCTTTAAAGTTATAAATTATTATTATTTTTATCTACATACTGTATTCAATGCATAGCGAGCAGGGTAGGTAGAGCGAGGCAAGATAATACATCATATCCTCGAGTGGGAATCGAACCCACAACCTGTCACGTTTACAGTCGTTTGCCACGTACTCCTGCACCATGATGGGCCTCAAAATATTTCATTTAAAAGAGTAATATACAAAGATAAAAATTCCAAAGACCAAAAGAAAAATGTTAACTTAAACTTCAATGTTCATTTTTACCCCGAAGCGTTACTTTAGTTCAGCATATTAAACAAGGTTTGCTCAGACAAGATTTATATTTTATGTACTTTATTTTATAATGTTAACTGTTCAAATTTATGTTATTATTTATAATATATGCATACATACACTATTAATATACAATAGGCTAGGTGATCTCAGGAACGAATGATTTATAATAAACAGGAAAGAACTTAAGTGCACACACAGTACACAGGAATTTAAGTACAGTAACCGATGAGGTAATGCCTCAACCATGTAAATGTAATTTAACTTTAATAATACTATTATATTAATATTAAAAATGTATGTGACTTTGTTACTCTTTCACTAAAAAAGTACTGGATGGTTTTGGATGAAACTTTGAAGAAATATAGGTTACACATTAGAATAACGTAAAGGCTATAATTTGTAATGATTTTATCTAAATTTTGAACCATAAATTTTATCAAATTGGATACTATTTCATTTCTTATTAAAATCAATACATTTGTCTCATTTTGAATAGTAATTTATAATATTTTAATGTATACATATTGTTAGAGAACCCATGTAAAAGAGGGTAGATTAAGGTGAAAATAACTATAAAAGCAGTGGAATAGTGGCAATCAGGGGCAGTTGCTTGTAGGCAATAGACCCTTTTATAAATGTGTCTGTGCGTTTCTTCACGCTAATCTCAGAAACGTTTCAACCGATTTAAATATAGTTTTCAATATTGAAAAAGGCTTTTTTTAAAACCACTTTTGTACAAATCGGTTGATAAATAAAAAAAAGTTATGTCAATACAACTTTATATACTTATGTATTGCATGCGACAATATAACTACAAAATAAGTGCTCTGTTTATTGATTTGAAATCTTAGTTTTCATTGTATGAACTTTAAAATAATAGGTAATAATATTTACTTTTTAGAAGACATATAAATCTTTTTTGAACGTAGCGGAATTTGAACTAGCGCCTCCTTGGAAACCGTCCTAGCGCTCTGACCAACTAAGCCATACGTTCTCATTGGTCTACGTCGAAATTCTTATATTCTTGTTGCTACATATTTTTGTTGCTAGCATCTCTATAGGTAGATTTTTACAAATTTCCGCTACCCACAGATAATAACTTAGAATTATTTATTAGTTTGGCAAGAGAAAATGCTATTTATTAAATATTTTTTTCATTTTTAAAGTGTTATTCTATACTTAGAAAAGAAAAATACTGTTTAGAAAAGATATACAAAAAAATATAGAAAAATAAAAGTATGTGTGGATCAGATCACAAAAGTAATTAAGATGAGAAAATAAATAATTGTATTACATAAGCTAGCGAAGCCGCGAGCGGGTCGCTAGTATTATACATTGAAAAAGTCCATGTTATAATTATTATATATTTATATTCATAGAACTAATATATTATGTACGCCTTTAAACGTACATACCTATAGGTATGTATCATATATAACACTGTGCAACGAGTTATTTTAATATAAATATATATCTATACATGTATTCAAAGCTTAAAATTTTCTTTTTAGTTCATTTTTTTCTCTCAACTCACCCAAAATTCCCAATCTGAAGTTGACAGTTATAACCATAATATTCCCATAGGACGCCAAGATTTTACCATCGTAAGGGTTCCCGGAGCTCCATTCAAAGGAATCTCCGTGTATGAAGACTAGTACTGGAAATTTTTTGGACTTTTGTTCTGTAACAATATACAATAATATATTTAAATAAAATCTCATGCTGTTACCGCATATAGCGTTGTAGGTAGAGTTTCTCAATTTACCATTCAGTTTTCAAGATATTGCGTGTTGAGCAGCGGAACTCAATGCCGTGTTTGTTCACGGCATTGAGTTCCGCATCGGTGAACAATTCTTTACAAGCAATTCGTACCGAGTAGGAATCGAATCCACAATCGTTGCATTTAAAATCAAATGATGAAGAGCCTCGTTGTTTTTCTTATATTTTCATATATACATACTAATACAAGGAATATGAGGTGTAATAAATATCGCTTTAATATTCGAAGAAGTAATAAAAATGTGATCAAAACACTTTTTTAATATCGAAAACTTTCTAACTGTCGTAAATTACGAAGCATAATAAGTTTTTATTACTTTCGGGGTGAGCAACGCCATCTACTGGGTAACTGGTAGAATAAATTTTCAAAGATTTTTTTTCATTTGACGCTGTGTCCTACCTTTATATAGGAGCTGAGGGAACCTAGTATTAAACACTGTCTTTCTTCAGCCTATTTTTCGAAAAAAGGCTTATTAATAATTAATCATGTACGACCGACGTGTCGTGGCCGCACCGATCTTAGTATAGATGGTTGCTCAGATTTGGTTTTTTATGGTGTTTTATTTAAGAAGTTTGTATTTAATATTATTTGTATATTCCAGATAAAAATATATAGAATAATAAAAATATATCTACAATACGTTAAAGTTCATAAAGCCTAAGCTAAACCAAAACCAGTTCTGTTGAGGAAAACTGATGAGAAATTAAAAAAAATGTCCAGAGTGGATTAAAAAAAAAGAGGTTATGAGCTAAACATGACGTTTATATTTGTGATATTGTTGAAATAAGATAATTTCTCAATATGATGAACTATTTCGGCTTATAAGCACTTGTGCTAATTTACATGAGTGTATATATGTTTGTACATTTTTACTTTATTATTTAAAGTTTATTGATAGGTATTGTAAGTTAGTAAAATTTTTCAAATTACCTTTATATAAAATTTCAAAAATAAATTAAATGAATAAATTAATACAACTTTTTGAGGAGTTTTTTTCCATTACGGCGCCATCTATACGAAACTATAGAAATTACGTTCAGTTGAAATACAGAAACTGAAGCAAAATTAAAACAGATGAGTTTTTTTGTACTATACATAGATGGCAGTCTTATCAAATTTTGATGTAACACTAGCGACATGCCCGCGGCGTCATTTGCTTGAACTATGCTATTGTTTATCTTTTAAACTTAACTAATTTAGTGATTTTTAGGGTTTCGTACCTCAACATGAAAATAACGGAACTAATAGGATCTCTTTATTGACTATTTGTTCATCTGTCAAGAGCATTTATCTCAAAATCACGTGGATGTATGGATTTAAAATTAATATCGTTGAGGCCAGTCGCGGTGCATGGGCACAAAGTGTGACTGTAAAACTGACTGGTTGTGGGTTCGATCCTCACTCGAAAAGATGAAATATTTACTTAAATTTATATTTCCATTTCTTCGCTCTGGTGTCGAGGCAAAGCGCGGCGTTAAATTCTGCTACTCAACACTCAGTACCTCAAGAATTCGGCAGAAAGTGGGGAACGGAGTGTCTTAACACTAAGTTCCCTTTGCTTACCCTGCTGTGTGCGGTATACAGCGTGAAGCTGAAAAGAAAAAAAATCATATATTCAGCTTGGATGCAATCAAAAGATATGAGCGCTTATGCATCGATTTTGTTGCATTTTGTATGAAACTCGCAGCGTAACCAAACCTAGAGTACTTCCCATGGGAGTATAAATATGAAACTTGGCGAGAAGCGAGAACTGGCAGTACAAATCTGAAATTTGAAAGTTTATAGATATTTCATAAAAAAATCATTACACACTTATATTTGTAGTTCAGTTCAAAAACCATGATTGTATACGTCCGCAAACTTTTATAAATTACGTTCAGTTGAAATACAGAAACTGAAGCAAAATTAAAACAGATGAGTTTTTTTGTACTATACATAGATGGCAGTCTTATCAAATTTTGATGTAACACTAGCGACATGCCCGCGGCGTCATTTGCTTGAACTATGCTATTGTTAAAAGATAATTTTAAACTTAACTAATTTAGTGGTTTTTAGGGTTGAAATGTTTTGAAAGTTGAAATTGGTACGGAACCCTCGGAATGCGAGTTCGACTCGCATTTGATATTTTTTTTTAATTTTTGCAGCGGATTACTAATATGAAAACTTTAAATTTTTTTTAAAAGCATGTTTGTGTTTTCGCAAAAGTGTTTTTTTTTCAATGTAAATCAGTAACTTCTGAAATTAAAATACAGGTATTTTAGGTTGTGGATTCGATTTCCAGTCAAGTAAATTAAATAAATAATATTTTAGTGTCCTCCTTCTCACACCTCAAAACTCAATCCCTCTAGAATTCCTAATCGGGAGCGAAGAGTCTTACTTTATGACGTTCCTAGGTTCTCTGCCTACCCTGCTATGTACGGAATACAAAAAATAAACAAAAAAAAAATACATATAGACGAATTAAAGTTAGTAACTTGGGATAGAAATCACAGTGGCACCGTGTGACAACTTCTAACTATAAAAAGCGTTGGTTGTGGATTCGATTTCCACTCAGCAGAATGCTTAATTTTAAAATGATAAAAGAATTTGAATATTTTTTTAATTGAGGCCAGTCGTGGCACGAAGTGTGACTGTTGTGGGTTCGATTCCCACTCGAGGAGATGAAATATTTACTTAAATTTATATTTCCATTTCTTCGCTCTGGTGTCGAGGCTAAGTGTGGTGTTGAGTTCTGCCACTCAACACGCAATGCCTCCAGAATTCGGCAGAAAGTGGGGAACGGAGTGTCTTAACACTAGGTTCCCTCTGCCTACCCTGCTGTGTGCGGCTGATTTTTTAATTTGAATAATTGAATGAAAAGTGGCGAATATTGTATTTCAACGGTAGGTTATTTTTTTTAGTAATATACATTTTTTTGATAATATACATACTAATGGCATAATTTAATAGTCAAAATATGAACATTTTATTGAAAATCTAGCCTTTATCGAGTAACAAATCGATTTCATATTCATTCACCGTCATAATCGAATGAAACCGCAATCTGATACTACCTAATAGGGATTGAAAGCAAAACTAATTGGGATTGTGCGGTCCTACGTCTTATTGGGAAATAGGGCTGCGACATCACTTACATCATGTCATTGAGGCACGATTGTGCCAACAGTCATCCCAAATTAAAAAATAGCGCATTCACGCTCTTTCCCGCATACCACTCTATGCAGAAGAAACCTAGTGTTAAGACACTCCGTTCCCGAAATTCCTCCGAATTTTCGAGATATTCCGCGTTAAGCAACGTAACTCACCGCCGCGCAATCGAAAACCACATGAAAAATATAAAAAAAATCGTACAAAACAAGTGTTTATATACAAAAATTTCTTACGACCTCGTAAAATTTACATACTGTGTACTAGAAATGCGCTTTAAAGCACCGTTTTATGGTGTTTTAGTGGATTCTTGCATCAGCGGGCTAAGTTTTCTGCATGTAATGGACATTTCTCGATTACGTCAGCTGTTCTTGAGTCTTGAATTAAAAGCGATTATAGGAGAGCTTACAAACAAAAAGCTTAGTGTGGAGATAACATATTTTACTTCGTGCTTTTCCTATATATTTTTAGAGAAAATTTATAAGTATATTTAATTAAAGCTGTTAGTTGGATGTAATTTTCGCTTGTTTCGCTTAAATTTAAATTTGTATGAACACTGTTTTGTGTTTGTTTGTGTTTCTTATCTTAGGAATAGAGTATTTCTCTTAGCTTCACGCTGTATCCAGCATAAAGCACAAGGTAGGCGAAGGCAATTTGGAAACCTAGTGTTAAAACACTCCGTTCTCATTAGATACTACTAAGTGGTCTTCTTGATTTAAATTTTTGTAACAAACGGAAATATTTAAAAATAAAAAAAACTATCCTCATTTTCTTTATTTAAAAAGAGATAGTAGGGAATTGAAGTGTCTTAATGGAAACAGAATGTCTTAACACTAAGTTCCCACTGCGTACCCTATATATATACATATATGTGATAGTACTAAATACCTCAACCGAGAACCAAATCCAAGACCTCTCCATTTACCGTGTCTCTTTATAAAAGATATAACTCAATATTTCACAGTTACCGTGAAAGACAGTACATGCCCTACAACGTACGTAGACGTACAAGCACATTGTTTCGTCATAACTTTTTAATCGCTAGGGAAATTTCGCTTAATTTCCCATAAACAAAGCCCATGAAAAAGGAAAAGGGGTGAACAATACGGCCGGTAGTATTTTCAAGCTTTGTATAGCATTCAACTGGCTGGCTTCAAAATAGTAGAATGCATCGTATAAATCTTTGAAATCTAGCGAAATGTTGATGTAGTGTTTAGATTTATAGTGATTTTTTTTATTTTATCGCTGTATATTGCGTATAGCAAGTTGGAAAAAAGGAACCTAACGTCGGCTAAGTTCCCGCCACTTTCCGCCCAATTTTCTAGACATGAGTTTTCGATGTTGAGTAGCAGAACTCAATACCATGTTGTCTTTTGCTATCAGGGCGACAAAATGAAAATAATTTATTCCCCCAAATTGGAATCGGACCTATAGCAGTCCCAGTCGTATAACAGTCGCTTTGCCGCCGCACCACCATGGCCTTAATATATAGGATTTTTTTAGTTATAGTATATAATTGAATTAAAATATTAATTAATTTATTACCCCAAGTAGGAATCGAACCCACAACTGCCGTGTTTACAATCAGACATTTGTACCTTTGCGCCACAACGACCTCTTAAATATATATTTCTCTATTTTAAAAAAATGGTTTTTTAAATTATTATTATTATAAATGTAGAAATATATGTAATATGTATGTATGATAATCTAAAACAATGGCGCCCAATCGCTTGAACTCATTCCTATACTATTTACAGAACTTCCGTCCACGGAGTGTCCAAATAGTTTAGTCTAAAAATACATTTATTTTGAACTACTTTTCTTAGGACTCGGAATGCGATACAACTATTGAATTGGGTTATATAGTATATAGTATAGCCATCTATATACAGTTTTTTTTTTAATTTTTCATATATTAAGATCTTTGATTTTCACGATTATAAAACATTTTAAATGAAAATGTCTACTCCTGGCCACGGGCTACCGCAAAGTGTTCGAAACGTCGAGTTACCAACTGGCGTAGATGAAATTTTAGATTTTTCTTATCAAGCTATGTCAAAATTTCGACTTTTTAAATTTTTATTATGTTGTTAAAAGATTTTTACAAATTTCTACCACTAATAGATTATTGCTAAGATTGTTCTTTAATAACCTACAACCTAGAATCTGTTTCTAATCTCTAAGTATAAGTCTATAAAATTGTTCAAAACATATTTCAATACTTTCGATATCGATATCGATTTTTCCTCCAAATAAAATAACAAAAAATTGGAAATTTCAAAGGAAGTTGGCGTTTCTTTAATGGACGTTACTTAAAGTTTGATTGTTTTTTTACGGTTGAGACGAATCTCAAACTTCAGTAATTATGCTGTCAATAAATTGTAGGAATGACAGGAAAGGACGAGGAAAAGAATATTACTTACGTAATTTTTAGGGTTCCGTACCTCAAAAAGTAAAAAGGAACCTTTACAGAATCACTTATCCGTATATATTGTTATCCATCTGTCCGTTACTCTAGAAATCAACAAAGAGGTAACTGTAGTTGAATGTGAAAATTTTAATAACTCAATTAACTTAGCAAGACTTAATGCAGCCACTAAATTAGAGGTTTTCTGCGTTTCAACCAAAATATAATATTAAATTTTATTTTTACATACAAATATATAAAATTGAGGAGTCTGTTCATGATTTCAAAATAACCTTGTTTTTCCAAGTGTATATATATGGTTATTTACACGATTACCAATAACAAACGATTTTAAAATATTTTTCTTTCTTTTCGTCTGGGTTATACTCCGGTACAGCTGAACCAATTTTAAAGGGCTAACATTGAAAGATTATGGGGATTGTGGAGCAACATATAGGCTATTTTTTATCCCGGAATTCTTACGATATCGGAGTTTACGCAGTAAAAACCGGGTCAGTTGTGCGCGTACCTACAGCCTACCTAGATAGATAATATGAAATACTTTAATAGTTAATTATATACTTCATAACATTCTGCTTGTAATAATACAATAATATTGGAAAACGATTTCCACTCAGATGTCAGGATATCATGGTAGAATTAAAATGATCCCAAAATTACAAGGAAAAATCTGTTCTCTAAATGTATATATAATATGTTACTAGGAACAAAATGTAGAATTTTTGGTTAAAATAATGTTTAAATTTTAGTTTAGAACGCAAACGCTGTGTCAATCAACGTCAGTACTAGCTTACCTAAAATCTTGAAATAGTGTTGAGTAAATGAATGAAATGAATGGAACTGACCCCGTTTTAAGTATTTCATGGAACATTTCACTTTACTGCCTATTTTTTTGGGACCGTCGTGATGCAGGATCATAAGCGTGTGACTGTAAACGTGACAGTCATAGGTTCGATTTCCACTGTGGGGAACGAATTATTAAATATTTTCATTTCCTCGCTCTGGTGATGAGACACAGCGCAACGTTGAGTTCCGCGGAAAGTGCGGTACAGAATAAAAAAGATAATATCATATTTTAAAATAGTAATTAAAATATTATATTCTCTTTTTTTCTTCAGCCTAAACCTGCATCTCGCATGTGGGAGGGTAAGCAGAGAGAGCATAGTGTTGAGACCATCCGATTTCTACTTTCCACTGATTTCTGGAGGAATTGCGTGTTGAGTGGCAAAACCCAACGCCGCGCTTTATCTCGACAACAGAACGAAGAAATAAAAATATTAAAATTAATTAGTTTTCACTTTTCGACATTGATTTTGGAGATGTTCAGTTTTACTTTACTCTAAATTACTTAGAATTTTAATGTATTATAGTAAAAAAAAATCATGTAGGCATGTATAATAGAAGATTACCAGGAGATATTATTCCTTCATAGTTTTTTTGTACGCCCAAGGGTTTGTGAATATCTATAGGACTAAACAGAAATGGTCGCCCAAAAAAGTACCTTTCAGGCAGAAAGAGAAGAATAAAGTGTTTAATCAGTATATTTTATCTGACCAACTCAGGTTTTTTTTTATTTGTTAGTTTGCTCTTTCGTTAGGGCGTTCCGAACGTTTTTAGCTTCGTGCTATACAACGCATGTAGCATGGAGGACAGGTGAAATCTAGTTTTAATTTAACCATCCATTTCCTAGTTTTTACCAAAAATTCGAGACATTCGTGTTGACTGGCAGAACTCAACGGCGTTCTTTGTTTATTACCAGAGCGACTAAATAAAGATAATTTGTTCTCTCAAGTGTCGAAATCGAACCCACTACCGTCTCCGACGGATAGTAAAATATTTGTCAGATATACTCGTATGTAGTTAACAACACTTCATTTTCTTTAATAGAAGTGTTTACACTAACGTACAGAAGTGTTTACAAAGCAGCGTGATATTTAGCTTTCGCTAGGCTTGCGTTTGTTTGTTTATGTGTTAATAGCTCATAAACTGTTCAGTTTATTGTATTAGAATAGCTTTGCGTGATATGTGCTAAAATTGTGGTACACAAATTCAATTCCCAATTGATGTATACTAATTCAAATAAAAAATATTAAATATTTATTAATATATTTTTGGAATATAGAGGAACACGTTGTGGCGCAGTGGCTGATCGCCTGACTTTAAACGCGGCCGTTGATATTTCAAGTTTCTCTTGAGAGAAAGAATTATTTTAATCACATTATTTGACTTTGACCTTCCTCGCTCCGTAGAATTCCGATATTCAACACACAGTACTTCGAAAATCTGGCGGAAAGTGACAAAAGGAGTGCCTTAACACTAAGTTCCCTTTGTCTACTCCATTATAAAAAATATATCTATACAGTTACATAGCTTACCTCGATATGGAACATATATATTTAAATATAAGCAGTCTTCAGATTCTTGTTTTAGAAATGGTCTTAATCTACCCAAATAGTGCTGTCTTCCCATAGACGGTGGATTTCCTTTCTTTATGATAGGCAAAGATTGTGGACATACTGGTGCAAAGTGTGTTGCCATTTTAGTGCCAGGCCAGGGAGGCGCACTGACTGAAAGACAAAAAAACATTTTTAGGTAAAATTACAGTTATAAATATTATATTATTTTACTAGATACTATTGATTTGGTTGGCTAAACGAACTAATCTTAGAAATTATAGGTGCAAATTTTTAAAAAATCTTTGTTTTCGATAGTCCATCTATAGAGGATACTTCCAGTCAGAGTAGTTAGGATTTGTCATGAAAAAAATCGCAAAAACACAAAAAATCGCAAAAAACATTTAAGGTTAGTTGTTTAAGTCCTGGTCAAAACAATATTTATTTTTGACTCATGCTTCGAGAGGTGAAATCGAACACTATTCATATTTTTTTTTTAGTTATATTGTGGGATATGTGGAGAAAATCTGATGAAATATTATTTCGTTTCGGTTCTACTCCCACTTGAGGAACAAATTATCTTCATTTACTCGCCCTGTTAACTGGACATGGCGCGACGTTAAGATCAGCATACATTCAAAAAAATGTCTCGAACATTTGGCGGTGCTGAAGAAAAGAGTATCTTAACAATAGTTTCCCTCTGCCTATCCTGCTATATACATAATAAAGGCTTAAACTAAACAAATATATCATATTCACAAAAAATTAAGTCTAATTACATTATTATGTAAATCGAGACATTTGTGCAACGTTGTTTCATGTCATTCTTTGAAGCTCCTTAATAAGTACCCTCAGTGGAGCTTTGTTTCGGCGTACAAAGGGAATTCAAGTGGCGTTATTCGGAGGAGCGTATCATTAGAATTCGTTAAAAAATTTCGGACTTCCCCAAATGCGTGAAATTACAGCTTGTTTTGGGAAAAGTTTTTGTTTTTTTTTAGAACTTATGTATATCAAAATATATTTAATGGGTTATTTTTGCTTGGACATTTGAAGGTAAAATACTATATGTTTACAGAGATGATAGTTAAAACTATTATATTAAAATAATAAATAAATAACTCACTTTATATATTATACAAATACTAAACTTTTCAACGTGAATAAGGTAAACAAAAAAGTCTCACGTAAGATAGGCAGAGGGAACCTAATATTAAGAATTTCGATTATTCACTTTCAGCATAATATCTAAGATCGTCTTAAGTGGCGGAACTTAACAGCTGCGCTTTGTCTACCAGAGCCGGAAAGTGAAAATAATTTAAACATAATCATTCTTCCAAATAGGAATTGAACCCACATCTGTCATGTGTACAGTCAGACGCTGTGAAGTATCAAAAGGACCTTTGTATTGTATTCAACTTTAATACAGATACAAAAAGACAACAAACAAAATATAAAAAATAATAGTCCACACAAAAACCTTAACATTTAATAAAATAGCGTTAGAATTGTGGAGCAACTGAAACTACACTAACATAATATTGTATAAATGTAGAAAAATGAAAGTCGTTCATAATTTTATTTCTCATTGTGGAGCTTGGATTGTTGAAATGAAAAGAAAAAAAGAAAACTTTGTAATAGACTTAATGAGAATTTTCAATTATTGTTGTTATATTTAAATGTGACTAGATTTCATGACTAAAATTTCTAATTTTACTTAAGGGAATTTTATTTATAAGCTTCACTATTTGGATAGGCAGAGAACACCTAATGTCACTTAATAGACTTTATTTTCTCCGCTTTTCAGCCGAAATCGAGACATTGCATGTAAATGTCGCATAAAAATAACTTAAATAAATTCATTCCCTCGAGTGGGAATCGAATCTACAAGAATCGTGTTTATAGAAAAGACTTATACACAAAATAAATGCGGAATATCTATGTATGGCGCAAAGTAAACAACGAAATGATACAATACTAAGTTTTTGTTCTGATCTCCGGAACTACTGGACGGATTTGAATGATTTTTTTTGTTATATGACTATTAAGTCTTGGCAAC
This sequence comes from Heliconius hermathena, assembly GCA_013403705.1. Lineage (NCBI taxonomy): Eukaryota > Metazoa > Arthropoda > Insecta > Lepidoptera > Nymphalidae > Heliconius > Heliconius hermathena. Next base: position 295,320 of record JAAIXJ010000262.1, read on the forward strand.
ATATAGGCTACAGTTTATTTTGAAAATCTAGATATCAGATGTGGAACCTTAACAGCTTGTCTAAACTGTAAGAGATATAAACATACTGCCGTGGGGAAAAATTAATCAATAATTTCCACATACATAACAAAAATGAGGTTCTGGAGTACCTGACGTGGAACCCTAGTGGTCTAATCTCTAAGAGATATATAGCGTCTTAGTAAAAGTTGATGATGTTGATCAAGTATTTTCTGTCCACATAATAAAAATGAAGATCTGGAGCAGCTCATATGGAATCAAAACAGCCCAGCTGAATCTTAAGAGATATGAATATAATGGCTTAGGAATAGTAGTTCTGCGTGGTCAGTGTTGAATGAAATGAGGTTATTATTCGTACCTAATAATTTAAAATAATATAAGCTAGGAGTACCTCCACGCGGCGAAGACGGTAACAGATGGTGTCTATTTTATAATAAAAAAAAATCAGCTTCACGCTGTATCCCGCATACAGCAAGGTAGGCAGAGGGAACCTAGTATTAAGACACTCCGTTCCCCACTTTCTGCCGAATTCTGGAGGCATTGCGTGTTGAGTGGCAGAACTCAACGCCGCGCTTTGGTTCGACACCAGAGATAAGAAATGGAAATATAAATTTAAGTAAATATTTCATTTTCTCGAGTGAGGATCGAACCCAAAACCAGTCGGTTTTGCAGTCACACTTTGTGCCCCTGCGCCACAACTGACCTGGATTTCATAATGATAAGTATATTATTAAAGACTTGGCCTCGTCCCTGAAGATACAATCTTTGATGGACGCTCGTGCATCCCCCGATTAACACAATTCTATTGCTTTATAGTCTTTTCACCTACATCTACCCTCTTTTAAACGAGTTGGTTTACAGTATAATAAATGATTAGTTTTACGTATTAATGCTCAATGTATATTATTATAAACGTCAAATATTACCATTGGTCGTATTTTTTTATTCAAAACAATCAAAAATCCTTATAGAAATTACGATAATGTAGAAAAAAACATATTAGAAGTCATTATAGTTGTCAGTCAATTCTGTTAATTAAATGAATAATCATATAATTCAAGCTGGCGAAGCCGCAGGCAGGCCGCTAGTTGACAATAAAGTTTAAATATGTGAAATAAAACTAACCAGGTGGCATAAACCTCAACGTTCCGACAGGTGGAGCAGCGTACGGTATACCCAAAAACATTTCAACCTGCTGCAAATCATAATTCTTCCCCGGCTTCACAATCAACCCTCGCAAAGCACCCTGCCTTAAGTGATACTCCCTCGTCAAACGTTTTTGATCCTTTGTAAAGCTTCGGGGATCTTCGTATACCTTCGCCAACCCCTCATCCGCCATCGGGATTAAGAGTGAGACGGCAATATAAATAAACAAATTGTTACTTATAATAGTTTCAGCCATTTTGTGTATACATCGCTCTGGTCGTCTTAAAATACTCTACGTTTATAGGATTGGTACTCTGGTTTTATTACACTGAGTCACTTTTGAACTGATAAATTGGTTGTTAGTTCTGTTTAAACGTTTTTTTTTATTGTTTTAAACTATTTTTATACAGAAATCGGTACTCTAATGCTAATGTATAAATGTATGTAGGTAACATATTTGAGGAATTAAAGTAAAAAATAATATTATCCACTCCACTCTTCATATGAATTTTGATACTGTATATGAATTTTCAAAACAAACACACACCCAATACGCTAACCAAATATCAATAACGGTATCTAAAAATCCAATTTCGTATACAATCACTGTTTTTTCATTAAATTCGTATACGGTCACGCGCGCAGAATCGGACAATCGGGGCAACCATCAAACACTGTATATAACATTATTTAATAAATGATTTTTTTTAATACCTTTAGAGATTTTTTTTATGTCATTATTGTTATTTTATTATTTATTATTAATTATTGTTATAACTTCACGATCAATAACGCGGTGCGCTCGCGCACTACTGAATCGTGCCCAAACTGTCCCTGCTCGAGTCAAATACCAAAATACTACGGAATGCGTGCAGAGGGGAGTGTAGTGTGAAAAAAATTTTAAAAGTCCTCAGTTTTTTCTTTTATCTTCGCTTTTATCGCTTTTTTGCGCGATTCTTATGTGAGAAACTAGTGTTAAAATAGCACTTTGTGCAGTTTTCTTTCATTTTATGAATATTATGTGTTTGGCGGAAATAAACGCCGCGAGTTATATAACAAAACTGGTACAAATTAACAAATTGGAGTCAAACTTACAATTATAGTTTAAACGTAGCTTGTGATATATTATTTATATTTCATCATAGGTAGAGAAAACCGTAAGTTGAAACCTTCTGAATATTATTTTCTTGTGTAATCAGAACGTATGGGGTACTTCCAGTTGATTGTTTTCAATTTCACAATTTTCATACTTTTTCATAGAATTTCATAGTTTTACTATGAAATTTGACAATAAAGGAGTTCTTAAGGTAAAAAATAAAGAAAAAAAATTGGAAATATTGCGGTATATCACGAAAACAAAATGATATTACTAGGTAATTTAATATAAGATTAGTGCATATGCTCCTAAACTTAAGTTTATACTTTTATAAATCCCGATTACCTACGATCACGAAACGAGCACAGAAACCTCAGTAGTCGAATCCGATTCGCACTTGACCGATAATATTTTTTAATAATCTTCACTTTTCATTGTAAATTGTTAACGTTCCGTTAAAATAACAAAACATTTGTGGCTTCTAATGTTTACAAAGCTCCGACCACAAATTAACATAGATTTTAATGTAGTGCCCCAGTCAATTTGGTTAATGACTATAATGCCATCATTAAGCTTAAAGTATAAGAGCTTTTATGTATTTAATTTAGCTAAGAGCTTGTAAAGATTTGTATGTACATATATATATATACGTATAATGTATGTACGAGTATATGTAATATATATATTTAAGATATTTTTTTTAGGTTCACTCTGTTTCTCGCATATAACTTGGTAGGCTTAGTTAACCTAGTGTTATGACACTCAGTGTCCCAAGCACCGCGTGTTTTCGATATATTGTGTATTGAGTGGCGAGGAAATGAAAACAAGTAACTTCACCGAGTGGGAAACGAATCCAAACGTGTTGGATTCTTTCCTTTCACACTTTCCGCCCGCTTATTAAGGCATTGTGTGTTGAGTGGTGGAACTCAACGCCGTGCTTTGCCTCTTTACTAGTGCAAGAAAATGAAAATATTAAATATTTCATTTCTCCGATCGGAAATCGAACCCACAACGATTGCGTTTACATTCGCACGCTTGTGCCTCTGCGCCACGACGCCCTCATTTTCTTAATACAGATTAAAATACTATGAAAGTTACATATAATCTTCTATTCGCATAAACAAAGAAATATTTATATAAATATTTCTGTCTATCAAAAATAGGTTTCTGATATAGAATCCGTTCATTAAAAAAAACAAACTTACTAGAGCGAGCCAGGTCATTTGCTTTTGCCGCATTTTTCATTATTGAAGTGTCTTTGTTGTAGCTTCAATACTTTAAAAATAGTAGAAATATTGTATTTAAATGTAATTGTAGTAATTACTATAGATCAATTTCTTTCTAATATTACATACTAGTGTTTCGCTCACAGCTTTGCTTGCGTTGATTATATGATTATATGATTTTATTATTACTAAATACTTATATTATTATTTTATTTTATTATTTTTGCATGTAGGTAGCGTAAAAATGTTAATTACGTCATCACATTGTATTTTGTTTTATATATAGCTTTACGTTGTATCCCTAATGAAAACACTCCGTTCATCTCTTTACTATGATATTATGACATCGAGCTGCGGAACCAAACACCGTGTTTTGTATTGCCACGAGAGCGAGATCAATAAAATAATTCAATCCCCCAAGTAGGAATTGAATAGATGGTTCCCAAATAAAGTATGGAAAATGAGAATTCGTAAATATTTTTATTACTCTTTTAAACTACTAAGAAATGTGGTTTAAATTATTATTTTCAAAACTTGAAAAGAAACAGTTATTTATGCGTTTCTTAAACGTGTATTTCTAAACAGAAATAAAAGAAAATAGCCATTTTTCATTTTCATTACTTTACCTAGGGACCGTCGAAATATTAATATAATAATAATAATGACTATACAATTTTTCTTAGAAAATAACTAATTAATAAATAATAATTTAAATTAAAAATTAATTATCTTAAGATCTAAATAACATTATCTCGCATATGTCGCTCTCACTCGACGCATCGCTGCGGTATATTTTTGGATCCGCGACCACGTGCCAGAAGTAAACATCCGGACTAAGCTCGCTAACCGTTTGAACACTAAAGTATTAGTTTTGTGGTTAAATTTTACTTAATTATCTATTAAAATGGGTAAATAATGAAGTTGTATGACTCTTACTTAAGAAAGGAAACTGAAACTTTTGGGCCTAAACGTAAAGAATTGAGATGTGGTCTAAAAATTACTATTTTTTTTTTATTTTTAGANAATCATATTTTAAATGAGAGATGATACAGCTGATTGACAATGACACCTTGTCTAATGATTTTTTGCATTTTTTGCTTCTGTCATTACGTTCGTGTCGATGCGTTTTGAGTGCTTTCCCGTTTGTTTGATATTTTGAACGACTACTGCTTTGTTTTTCACGGATTTTGATTCTGCTTACTTTGTACGACCCTCGCTTCTCCACTGGACTCTGAAATCTTTTGGATCTATAGCGGTTTTTGTGAAATACGCCATTTAATAATATTTTATATTTTTGATTATGAAGTGAAATGAAATTTCCAAAATTTTGTGGAATAATTGTCCAAATTTATTTAACACTTAAGAAGAATATACAAAGAGAATAATTTTACACACTCACAGAAGGAAAGAAAGAAATTTAAAGAAATACTAAAAGAAACAGATAAGCGAAACAGATACGTATTAGCAAGAAGATAAGGCTTAAAATTGAATATAAGCAATGAGTACAATATTTAAACAAGTGGACGTCGCGAGCGATAGTAGCCGACTCTTTACACGTAGCTAGCAAGCAGGCTACGTCACGCACAGCAAAAAAACTCGAAACAAGTTTGTCATGCGAATGCGCTGCGTGCGGATAATTATAATAAATATAAATATTAACTTTAGTTTTAAGTAAATTTGCAAATAGAATGTAGTGTAAGAATATAATATTAATATAGAATAAAATAGAAGTTGATTTTATTAAAACATAATAAATATAAAATATTCACTACAGATCTAACGACCGCCACGCTATGGATATGAATCGCTGTGTGAATTGTGGGATAGCCACTGGACACTTTAATATCCTAGTCCGAAGACCTTTAGACGATGAACACCACCACCATCTGCTTACTTAGAGGTGTGATATAATCCCGATATATAAGCAGGAAAACATATTTCTGTTACATTTTAGTTGACAGCTCTCGTAGAGGAAGGGAAGCTATTGCTATGAAATACTGCAATTGTATTGTAGGAAGACAAATGGTAGGCTGCTGTGCCCATTTTATGAGTATTATATGGTACCTTAGTTGGGCTAGCTACCAAAATAATTTGGTTCCACCTGCACACTTCTTAGATGATATTTTAATAATAAGTTTTATTAAACCTCTAATAACTCAGCTCTCAGAATGCCAAAATTTATATAGTTTTCAGGGAGGGAATGATGTACCTAAATGTATTAAATAATACCATTTTCATCTCTTTACATTCTGGGCCCAAAAATGTATGGAATAGTTTGTCTCCTTTATATTCCTAATATTATTTCCTTTGCAATTTGAGACGTTGAGACATTGACGTATTGAGTGGAAGAGCTCAACGCCGCACTGTCTCATTACAGTCAGACGTCTGTACCGCTGCGTGTCTACCATTTTTAAATATATTTCTTTAATTAGGCTGGTAGACAAATGGTTTTGATGTTTTTAGAGCACAACTAAATTAATATATTTTTTCTGTAAAAGGACACTTCGTAACCAACATTTTTACTTTTGAAAATATTAAATATTTCACTTCCTTGAGTGGAAACCGAACCTGTAACCGGTGCCCCTGCACCACAGCGGCCTAGAATAAAGCATAATCATTCCCCCAAATAAAAACTGAACTCACAAATATTATGCTTACAGTCTAACAAAATATCATTGTGCCACAATAGCCAACATAAAAATATACATCATTTTTTTTCGGGGTGGCCATAACGAACAGAGCGCCAAACTCTAGGGTCTCTGTATATCTCATTTATCTCGTTCACTATCATCAACCTCTTCATACATACCCTTCGATGGTACTCATGTTTTTCACGTGATCTTCCTCCAGTATAGTATGTCTACCAAGGTATCGGCTTCTTTTACGATTGCTTCATAAACTCTTTATGCTTTTCTTTCATTCAATCTCGTACATTTATTATTATATTAAGTATAATCCTCTTTATTTGATTTTCATCAACGCAACGTAATTAACATCACGTTTACTCGTAATATTGACATAAATAATATTACATTTTCAATGAATTTAATTAATATATAGTAGGGAAAAGGAATCTTTCTTTCGTTGGTGTCGAGACAACGCGCGGCGTTGAGTTTCGTCACTCAACAAATGCAATATCTCCAGAATTTGAAAAATGGGGAACGAAATTTCTTAACACTAGATTCCTTCTGTCTACTATGCTGTGTGCTTGATATAATGTGACGCTATAGTAAGGAGTCTTTGAATCAATGCGGCGAGTGTCGGTTCAGATCATGTAAAATTTTATTTACGTGGTTTTTTTTTTATTTGCAATCGTGACGTTTACCCCACAAGAGTACGAAAACGTGTCAGATTATGAGTTATATTCCTACATAGGAAATGACATACTCAATATTTAAATTTTCACGCTCAAAAATGCCTCCAGAACTCAGTGGGAGATGAAACTGTTTTAGTGGTAACACAGTGTCTCATCACTAGGTTCCCAGGTTACTTGTACCTACTCTGGTATGTGCGGGACACAGCGTGAAAAAAAAATTCTCAACCAAAAAATCTTAAGATTAGAGTAGTCAAGCAAACAAACACAGCTCTATATATAGTATATTATTAGTTTAGATAATGCTACTTCTACAATCTCATATTTATAAATATACGTTAAAGTGACGTAGCTAGGTAGGTAACAAGCTGTCATTTTTAACCTGACCGTTAGATTAATATAGGGACGAGACCATATAACTTCTTAGAACAGAATTGGGGCAATTGTCAAATATGTTATGGTTGTAAATAGTTTTGTAAACTTTGTATATAAATACATATATATGTATGTGAGGTTGACTGTACTCTAAGTTGGAACATAGTTGATTTAAATAGAAAAGAACCATCTCGACGTATTTTTTTAAATAAGCTCTGGCTCTTTCTGTATATAGATTTTTTATATACATAGTTGGTAAAGGGAACCTAGGGTTAAGAAGTTCCGTTCCCCACGTTCCTCCGTAATTTTCGAGACATTACAACGTCAACAACGCTACACTTAGTCCTGACGCCAGAGCGAAGATGTAAAAATAATACATTCATCCAAGTGAATATCAAATTCACAACATTCTGTTGGCAAAATCAAAATCCGTTGCGTAATTTAAAATATGTTTGCGTTTTTGTTTTGTACTTTATGAACAGCACTCAGTTCACTCAGGGGAACCGGATATAGTTTTCGTTCTAGGCCAACTAAACTAAGCACAGCGTTGAGTTCCGTCACCAAAAACACTAAACTTATGAAACGGGTAAAATTTTCATTACAAAATGTCAATACCATTTCAATTTTTCCCTGCAAAATTAGTTAAATGTATTGTAATAGAAATAAAAATATCCCACCCAACTAAAATATCTAATAGTCAAGTCGAGGTTGAAAACAAGAATGCTGAAAGGAATAGCAAGATATCTTCCCTAAATAATCCTTCAGTGAAGAGCAAAAAGGTTTAGCGCAGCTGCTCGGCTCCAAAGATATCGCTTACAAAGAGTACAAACAAACAGACAATCTACTCAGTGGTAATTTATATAGATATTTTATATATATAATATGTTTGTATTGTATATTATAATTTTTTTTAGTACTTTACTATATTTAGAATTTAATGAAATGACAAATGAATGAATAAATGAAGATGACAATCGCCTAACTGTAGTTCTGCCATTTTATACGAAATATTTCAAAATCTGACCTTATAATAATAACTTTAACTTCGGTTAAGAAGAATGATAACAAATCAAAATTTTCAGTCGTTCCGTCGTTTATTGACCATATATTTAGAACTTTTTTTTTGTTTTGAGTATTAAGTACGAAGTAGTAGCGTGACAGTGACATTGGTCTACGACCTAACAAACTATATATGCATATCATGCATCATCATCATAGCTTCAAGCCCACTGCTGTATCCACTGCTGGATTGTGCATTCTCCAAGGATCTTCTTTACGTTTGGACTTGCGCTGCCCGCATCTAACAGTCTTGATCAGATTATCGATTCATCTGGTAAGAAGACTAATATATGTATCCTAAAAAAGTCAGAATTTTGAACATATGGTATTATACTATAATATTTACTATGTCCAGACTGGGCAAATATCAGCAATCTCCTGAGCTAGTAATAACTTGTTATCAGACTAACTAACTTTTTATATATTTTATGTAAAAAGTAATATAATATTTAATGATTTTAGTTTCCAGAAACGTGAGTCTACTATTTATCTCTTTAAGTCTCATCATTATTTATTAAAAGAACGCGACGTAGAGTTCCACCACTAGAGAAGACTTTCCATATTCTTTCACAATACTCGTATGCTTACACCTAAAAATTTACTAACCAAACCCAGGTCGAAATACTATATTTCAAAAAGATAACCTTCTTTGAACCCTTTACACCGCATGATATTCAACACTTAACTATTAATAGAATTAGATATTTGCTCTCAAATAGATGTACCTACATAATATATATATATGTAGATGCCGCAAATCGTCTTGTTATATTAGTACCAAGAACTGTCCGTCAGAATTTAGTATGTGAATATGGATATGCCTTTTAAAATTTATTTCATAATTGACTTTGAATAGAAGGATGTTTTTAATTCGACTAAATATTTTTTTGTATGTTTGTTATACGATAAATCTGCTAATTGTGAATGGATTTTGATTATTCTTTTTTTATATGAAATTTTTAAGAAAATGTAGGTAGGTAGGGTAGGTGCCCATAAGTATTATATTATCAGCGCTTTTTAAAAAAAATAACGATGACAAAAAAAACCGATACGTACAAAGTTTTTTTTATTACAAATCTTGTAACTACTACTAAAAGACACGCCGAGAATACTCGTCGTTTATCTATTTATTTTAGTTTCACGCTGTATAATTGATACAGCGAAAACTAAGGGTACTTAGTGTTAAGATACAAAGTTCACCGTTAAGACACTTCTGTTCCAACCTATCGTCGAATTCTTGAGATATTGCGTGTGAGGGAGACAAGTGGTGGAACTCAACGCCGCGCTATGTCTCAATACCAGAGCGAGGAAATTATATTATAATATTAAATATTTCATTGCTCCATATGGGAATCGAACCCACAATCGAATTTACAGTTGCACGCATGGGCCCCTGCACCACGACAGCCTCTAACTTAATATATTTTATTCCGTTACACGCTGTCAAAGTACGTACCTACATAGTGTCAAAGCACTACGTTCTCCACTTTCCGCCGAATTTTTGAGGCATTGCGTGTTGACGGGTGGAACTCAATACTGCGCTTTGCCTCGACACCAGAGCGAAGAAATGAAAATATTACATATTTCATTTCCTCGAGTGGGGATCGAACCCACAACTAGTTGCGTTTACAGTCATACACTTGTGCCCCTGCGCTATAGCTAACAACAAAATATGTATGATTACATATAATATTTCCTCTTGGATAACTCTATTTATTAATAAAAATGCCCAAAAAAAATGCCGTACATAGCCTTTATTTATTAAAAAATATATATACTCGTGTCTCTTGAAAGTGACATTTTTTCTTCTATCTAAAGATCTTAGATCAATTGAGAGGAATAATTCAAAGTGGAACTGAATTTACGACCATCGTGTTCATTCAAACATTTTTGTATGTATATAAAAATGTTCCTTTATATTTTAACATCACAAATATCAATCTTCCTTTCAGTTGAGTATTTTAGAACCTTACACTGTTGAACTTGTTTTTGTAATAGAACTTCTAAGAATTCTCTTGTATTTTAATATAATATAATTTTGTGTAAATATTTATTTTATAGATATAGACTAACATCCCGTCCGGGCTTTGCACAGGTGAACAGGGTTTGTTTGTTATATTATGGTACTAGCGGCCCGCCCACGGCTTCGCCCGCTTAAAATACATGATTATTGATTTAATAAGCAGAATTAATTGACAACTATAATGACTACTAATATGATTTTTTTATTACTTTAATCTGTAATATTCTTATATAATTTTTTTACGACATTATCGTAATTTCTATAAGAATTTTTGATTGTTTCGAACTAAAAAATACGACCAATGTTGATATTTGATATTCATAAAATATACATAAAGCTAATTATTTATTATATGTATATATTTTTGTAACATTACGTTCTTCTTACGTATGTTATGTTTTTTAAAGCTCTGTTAAATGTCCTGATGTCACTTAATAATTTAATGTACTGCTTCAGAAACAGCCTTAAATGTTAAATTATTGATTTGGGTAAGGATTCATAATATTCTTTGTAAAATAACTGTAATGTTTGCATATTAACTCCTGTACAGTTTTTAAATTAGTTACACATATTATTAGCTAAATGTACAATTGGTAAATATGTAGTTATTACAGAGTACACGTAGAAAGGATGTTTTTAGGCATTTTTATATAGATTTATTTCAAACGAACGAACGAACCAAAAAATCTATGTATTTGCTTGATATCTCTTTGAAGATCAAATCGTTCTTTATCTCTGTGTTGAATTAATTACGACTTAAACTTAACTGTTATGATTTATGAAGGTAATCTCCACTAACAATTCAATTTTGTTTACTTTATTGTATAAAATATTGTATAATAGTGCTTCAAAAATATATATTTTTATCAACAGTCATATAACCGAGACGTTTCGAATATCATTCTTTAGTCAGGAATCTTACCAGCGCGATTGCTATATAACATTCGCAGGCAAACTAATGCCTTGAGTTCATTCAAATGACAATGACTTTTTTTTAATGAACCGATTTTGATGAACCAAACTTTAGTAGTTAAGTTGAATTAAAACAAAGATATTGGTGAAACTTTTAAGTAAATCGGTCCAGTACTTTCAAAGAAAAATGTGGACATACATATCGACAGACAGACAGACAGACCGACAGCCAGACATTAAAAAAATATATTTTTGCTTTATTTATTCTTTTTAAGTGTCCCTCTATCCATTTCAGTCAAAATTACTAAATGTACAGACATAATATTTTTACTGTCTTATTATATATAGAGATAAGAGTAGACTAAAAGTATCTTCTAGAAGATCACTTTTTTTAAATTACTATTACCTACTATGATTACAATTTTTATCCATAAATATCTGGTTCTATTCTTAAAGTTCTGGATTTGGGTCAGTTTGGATCTGGGTCTTATTTTTTTGATTTTATTAACATTTTAAACATTTTTATTTTCCCAAATTAACATTAAAAGCATTTATATCGGGAAAGCATTTATCGCTTTAATAGTTTAATTTTGTAGATTCTAACTTTTTTACGTTTATATTTTTTTATTAAAATGTATTTAGAAGAAATGTAAAATAAAAAAAAAATATTGTGCACACGATACTGCAATATTCAAAATTGAAAAGCAATATTTCAATATTTAAGCTAATTTTCATTGAAGTAAAAATAGCAACATAAGATTGATCTATTTTATTTTTATCTGTATGTACTACGTTCTTGTCTAGGTATATTGTTTTTTCAAATAATTCTTCGCCTGTATTGAGCAGATCTGCAACTATTATTTTATCACCAGCCAAAATAATATGTGAAAATGAAGCAATCTTTTTTTTGCCATTCAACACTAAACGTTTAACCGTCCCAAAAATTACATATTTAGTTAATATTTTTGTATATATTATAAATATATTTTATTTTTAAGTGAAACACTCTAACGATTATATCAATCTAAAGACCGCTGATCTCTAAATGTACATGTTATATTTACTCCTTCCATTCCGGATTACAGAAAAAAATTATAAAAAGATATGGCTGATTGTGCGTTCAATACAATCAGTCGCTATAAATTTAGTGGAAAGTGAGGAAGAGAGTGTCTTAACACTAGGTTCCCTCTGCCTACACTGCTGTGTGTGCGGGATAGAGCGTAAAGCTGATTTCATTTAATATTAAGAAAATAAAATTGTATAAAGCATATTCGAATTGAATTCCATTGCCATTTGGCCACAGCACGCACTCTTTCTATGGGAAAATTCTTCAATGTCAATTGTAAGGATTGTTTTGGGGACTCCAAATTATCACGCCTTACTCTCTAAAACTGACCATAAATCATAATTCTGTGGCAGCTGTGTATCGTGAAAAATAAAAATAAATATTGATAGACATTCCTCAGTAAAATTTGAACCTATAACCTTCACGTTCATACAGCCAAATGTCAATTATACCACAACAGTCTCATATTACACATTCCTCGCTCCAAACGACTTCAAAGCTTAATGATATACCTACTTGAAAAAATTAAATTAAATCTTGTAAACGAAATCACAATTTAAAATAAATATTTTTTAAATTTATTTATAAAATTTTGCATGCAAAATAAACATTTCATATTTATTTAAATTTTTAGATAGGACCTCTTCATTAGAGAAAGTATGAACTTATAATATAGGCTTGTATGAACGTGAAGTATCGTTAGGCGGCTCTTTAAAAAATGTACCTGAATTTTTGTTATGTACTTATATTTAAAGAATTATTTTCAAAATGTTATGCTTTTCTATGGCTTTTAAATATTAGTTGGTAAGATTTTTTATTCTTAAAATGTTATGTTATACTAGTAATAGCCGCCTGTAGCTCCGTTTCCTTACCACTACCATTATCCTTTATTATAATTTATCACCAAAAATTCGATATATTTCTTGTATTGAGTACCGGAACTCAACGCCGCGCTTTGCTTTTTATCAATCCTAAGAGTTGATATAACACTCTATTAAATAGTGCTATTTAGAGTTAGACACTGTTATTGTGCCACGGCGGTCTCAATTTTAATAATTTTTATATGTGAAAGAAAACTGCCTAACATTTTGAACAACTTGTGCTAATGTGCTATTTCCTTATTTCCTAAGATTTAACTGGTATATTATTAAAAAAAAATAAAAATTATCCCGCACACAGCAGGGTAGGCAGAGGGAACCTAGTGTTAAGACACTCCGTTTCCACTTTCTGCCGAATTTTGGAGGCATTGTGTGTTGAGTGGCAGAACTCAACGCCGCGCTTTGCTTCGACATCAGAGCGAAGAAATGGAAATATATTCTCTTATTACTGCATATATAAATTTAAGTAAATCTCCTCGAGTGGGGATCGAACCCACAACCAGTCGGTTTTACAGTCACACATTGAGCCACTGCGCCATGACTGGCCTCATATCCTGGTATCTCTGGTATATTATTGATTTGTATAAAATATTGATAGAGAATGCTGATCACGTTCAATAACTTTTGATAAGATATTTGGTTCAGTGGGGAACTCTAATCCTATATATTAATATAAAGACGACATTTGAATCGTCTTTAAAATTTATTTACTCCCACCTCGTCTAAAGCCTAAGGCCTCATCCTAAAAGCTATATAACAAAAAAGTTTTGTTCAGATTAATGTAATAGTTCATAAGATGTGGGAGTATTAACACACAAACACTTTTTTTTATTTTTTTATTATTTACGTATTTTATCATTCATGTCGCGTTGTTCGAGAGCACTTAATGTTACGTCTTTCTGTCCTTCATACTGAGATTGTTTTAAAAATATTGCTTGTTAGGGCACGTTAGTGTACAAAGTCCATCTGTGAACACGTCAGTTGTAGATTTTATTCCCACTCTGGTAACAGCACAGACCGCGGCGTTCGACCTCATAATATGTAATATCTTGTAAATTGGGCTGTCAAGGGGACTACCCTCCTATATGCGGGCTACAGTATGGCTACTAAAAGTAAATATATAAATCCCTGAAAGGAACCAAATATAGTAGTAAATTTAGGAAAGACCACTATTTGCTCACTAGCATAAATAAAACTACTATTAGTTCGAAATTAGCAAAAACGCGAGCAGATGTTACCATTTCAAGTAAAAAACGATATAATGAGATCATACAAAGAAATCGAGAGTCGTAAATCTTGAGGTGACATCATCCTGTGTTTTTGTAGTCGGACGAAGGAAATGCTTAATAATAAAATAGCTAATATGTTTTTTTAGCTTTAGGCTGTATGCCGCACATGGCAGGCAAAGGCAGGAACAAGAGGGAAAATGGGAACAACACGGGAACCTAGTGTTAAAACAATTTCGTTGCCCACTTTCCGCCAATGTCTCAAGGCATTTTGTGTTGGGTAGCGGAACTCAAAAATCTCGAAAGCCACGCTTTGCCTTGTTACCTTACTCTTGTTAATTTTTTTTTTAGCCTCGCTCTTTTCCTTTAGTGAGGATAGTAGATGTTATTACTTTAGTGATGATAGTAGAAATAGCGTAGAAACTGCAGCACCAAAAACTCTCATACCTCTTTCAGTTCGCCCATCGTCATCAACCTCTTTGTTCATGACCTCGAAAAGGTCCACATGCTTTTACGTGACCCCTTCAGCATCGATACTGTATTCTTGAATATTAAACGGTTTCTTTGGCCTCCTCTATCAAGACACACGCTAGCGTGTCCAGCCAAGTAAAAGCTGAAAACGGAAAATTGTACAACGTGTGTTTTACACGAACCATATCATGCTACTTTTGAGTCCTTCATAACTCGTAAGCCAATATGTCTACGTGCATGATATTAAGCACATTTATTAAAATCTCTTAGTTCGTGTTGTAAATAAAATTTAAACAATTTAACTTGAACGGCTCTTGATATATTTACTGTGTGTGATTCACTCACTCATTCAAAACTTAACCCACTTTTAGGTGACATAAAAACTTGATAATTGGTACTACTATACATATATAGAGGAAAAAATCTGAAACTTATAATTATTACCAAGACAGCAAAAAATGTTAAAAATGAAAGTTAAGTCAAAAAACTAAGGAAAATAAAGCGATTTAAAACAGCATTTGAAAAGAGCCAAGTTGTAATGATTAATTATAATATTTTTTTACAAAAATTTACGCAATCTAATATCAATCTTATTAGATTGATAACAAATGAATCTTATTGGACTATTGTCCAGTACAAAATGGAAGTATATTTAATAGAACTATATACTACTCGTATATATAATAGAGCCTGAATATATAACATTGTTAAGTAAAATTTTGAGCTTGATGTTTATCCCGAGTGAACACAAAACTTGGCATATAAATAGCTCATTTCTTTTTCGATGAAGTCGAAAACGACACATTTCTTAAAATTTTACTTGGCTCTCATTTCACATTTGTGTTTTTATAGGATATCACTTGCAACTTTTATTATAATATATCCTAATTTTTACATATCTCTTTATTTTCTGGACTTACCTAGAGATATCATTATGTTTAAAATATAGACAAAAAAAATATTCCGGTTAAGCGTCTTTTGCTATTTAATATGTATAAAATGACTAAGCAAAGTTCTGCTAAATATACAATACTTGCAATGCATTTTGAGATTTAAACTTACAACCACCGCTGTTAATAGTTAATTCCAACTAAGTTACAATATCCTATGTTTTCAACTGTAGTGTAAACTATTTTAAATGTAAATAATGTGTACAAACTCTATTCTCTTATTACTGCGCAGTTCAACATCGTCTTTTCTTTCCAAAACGGGAACATGGAAATAAATCACTGTCTCCAGTGGCAGTCCCTTAAACAAGAATCGAATCTACAACTGTCGTGCAGGCGTACGCATACCAAATCAAATTCAAATTTATACAAAAATGACAAAGCGTTGGTGCCAAGCTGATATTAAGAAGTCATTACATTGTGACGATAACGACAGAATTTCAAATGTCGGCTATTACAGTCAAAGCTGAAGTTATTTTTTCCCCCCGATTTTATTCAAATTAATTACTTTTTTATGGCCGTGACGCGTCCATTTCTGATTGTAGCCAGTAGATTTATTGAGTGTCCTGGAAATATTAAAGTTATGGTCTTTTATTAATTACTTGATGATGAAAAAGTAAGCGATATGGTTATGGGTTTGATTTCCAATTAAAGGAATGTTTTTTTTAGCTTCATGATGTATACCGCTTATAGCAGGGTAAGCAGAGGGAACCTGGAAACCAAGTGTAAAAAAACTCCGTTCTTATTAAGACACTTCCGTTTCCCACTTTCTGCTGAATTCAGGAGGCATTGCGCACTGGCGGAACTCACCGCCGCATTTTGCCTTGTTACCAGTCGTCTCAAATCGAAATTGAACCCAGGATCTGTCGCATTTACAGTCGTCCTCTAGTAATTTTCTTCGTAGAATATTTAATATTTTCATTTCGTTGCTCTGCAAAAGTCCCTGGTAAAGTAAAAATCGGTGTAAAATTAAATTAACTTATATTAGTGTTAATATCTCCATCGCTGCTCCAAGTAATAAGTGCATTGTTATAAATTGTAATTTTAACATAATATATAAGTTAATATGGGCTAATAGAAAGACACAATATAAGTAAGCAACAGAGCATAAGCATGAGATATTATACCTACAATCAGCTTACTCGAATTACTTGATAGTACATTCTTCTTTGTCGTTTTGGTCTTGACGGAGCGGTAGTGGTCGTATAATACCTATAATAATTAAAAGATTTTCCCCTAACTCCTAATCGTCGAGGAGTTGGATCTTTTATCATCATATTTAGTTCAGGAATCTCATCACATGATGAATTCAAGGAGCAAATATAATGATTATCATAAGAAATTATACGAAATACATAGTATGTATCTACAAAATTCGCTGGATTCCCTCGATTTTCATGAGATTCCATCATCAGATCCTGACTTGCTGGTAATGGCACCAATGAGAAAGTATGCATTTTCAAATATGAAAAAGAGATTTCATAATTTAGTCCACAAATGACGTAGAAGTTGACGGATAAAAATTAGAATATATATAGTTAACGAATACAAAACCTTCGCATTTCCGAAAAAAGAAGTGGGTTAAAAATGAAAACTTGAGAGCATCCGAGAGCATGATGCACAATTCTCAGTTATTTTCATTAGAATATGTAGTTGAAGCCACATTTAAAAGATAGTTGAAATTTATATACGAAACGTTTTGCTCTTCAAATTATATTAATCTATCGAGACAGCGGGAAATGGTGTTTGCTTGAAATAAATTGATATCGATTTAATTTGAATATACAAATTATTTTGTCAGTGATCTTGTTTATTAATAATTCTAATTTCGGCAAAACAGAAAACGTTCACTGGTAATATAAATTATCAAGAAGACCGTCGTATCTTAACAATAGGTTTCCAGGTTCCCTATTCCTACCTTGCTATGTACGGGATACATGAAAACTTAAAAAAAGGTAACTAGTCTTTAGATATTAAAGTTACAACCATTATATTTAATAAAATATAATTTGACGACATGAGATAGAAAAAACGTTTTCTAAATTTCAATGTAGTCACGTGAAAAAATCTCATAGAACTTGATTCGAGTTGATTATGTTAAGTCATAAAATAGGATTAAAATCACTCCTTTGTTCCACAGTAGATAGGATAAAGGTAAGTATAACAGATTTACCTGGTTTTTTACTTGTAATTTTTACGCGTGCCTCACACAAAATGGTCTCCACCATTAAGAGTAAAAAGCTCGGGTATAAAATTAAATAGCTGTTTTTTTTGTTTAGTTTGATTGAAAGGCTTAAGCGATTTTTAAGTATTGTATGCAATGTGGCGCGAGTGGTATTCGAATTTGATAGCATTGTTTAATGTCTTCACAAGAAACTATTGAACTGCACCATTATGACATTTCTTAGGAATAATGAATTAATAATGGACGTAGTAGCTCTTTTGATGTTCAATGATATTGAAATACAAATCAAATTTTTTTTATCTAATATACTCATAAATAGAGAAGACAATTGGATACTTTTTACCATTGGGACTCATTTCTAAAAACTTTGAATCTCCATGAAAGACCCATCTCTCCAAAGAAGCAAGATACAGTCAGCTAACTCTGCAACAATCTAGGGCAGTATGCGAGGCACCTAAGAAATTGTTTGCAGCAATTTGATATAATGATTAGGTCAACTGACAGACGGATATTACCTACTTGTCTACTCGTAACTACGGAGTATTGCAAAGTGTTATAAAGGACTTTGCTGACGTTTGTTTTGGTTAACACACGTGTT